>PGFW01043743.1:678-11226 GCA_003123925.1 Haematobia irritans | reverse complement strand
TGGGGATATACAAGGAGTCGGAGATTATATTTTCTATACCTCTAGTGGGTCAGGGGGTCCATACGTAAGTCGTCTGATTTCTGCCAAAAAGAATGATGCCTACAGAAACTATTGATTCTTAGGACCCCGATAAAAGAATAGTGTATACGATCGACTTCAGAATCACCTCCTGAGTCGATTCTAGCGCTTGGTGTCCGGTCCAATCGCGGTTACGTCCGTCCGTCTTGTCCAGTGTATTTCGTTGTTCACAGGATTCCGATTCTGATTTAATCCGATTTTGATGAAATTGTCCGGCTACAGGGTAGTTTTTCGGGCCACGAAGCGAACGAACGCGTATTGAATATTGGAAGGAAATCGGCTCGATCAAAATTTAGATATCAGCTCGCATATATAGGTGTTATTTCGCCGCGATTTGCGCACACATGGGTGTTCACGTTGCCGCTTTTTGTTCATAAACGGATCATCAGCCAAATTGCGCGCTAAAAGCGGTAATCTTTTCCGATCGCCCTTCCAAGTCTGCAAAATTTCATCCAAATTCGGCTTCAGATTTAGATGTATAGCCTGCTGCATATATATTGTATCGTCCGATTGTTCCCATAATTTGGCCACAAAACCCTTATTTATCAACCGATCTTACCTCAACGGTTCTGGCTAAATGTAATCTACGTATACGCACCTAACTATCATGTCGCAAAAAATCAAATCCGACATCTGTGATTTTCAGATTTAGACTATTAGCTGGCCCATATATACTGTACCGCCCGCATTTTTTTCTTTAAAGTTTCGGCCATAAAGCCCTTATCTTTATCAACCCGATCTGCTAGCTCCACAAGTTTGGGCTAAATCGTAAATCTTCTATAGCACTAATGTTGCCACAAATAAATCAGTCGACAATCGGTGTTTTCAGACTTGAGATACTAGGCTCCAGCTGGATTGTATATTGTATATTCCCGATTTTTCCCAAATTTGGGGGGCCATAGAACCCCTTAATTTATAACCCGATGTTACTCCAAAGATGGCTCGAATCAGTCCCCCATATCACGTTTTTTCTTCGTTTGCGTGTTGTTACCAACGGTATGGTCATTAAGATCGATCGCAAAACTCAGGTCGTCACGATGTAGATACTAGGGCTCCCATATTTTGAAAAATTTTCGTCCGATTTTTTGAAAATTTCCCGCCCTTCAATAACTTTTACTGTTTGGACCATACAGACCTCATTTCTCATATAGCTGATTTTTACTCAAATATTTTGCACAAGGGCTAACCTTTTCGTTGGTGATTCCAAGTCAAAACCCCACAAAATGTCCGGGGGGATGGGAGCTGGGCGGGAGGTTGTTGCAAATATCGGTTCATTTTAGAGGTATAGCCGCTGGTCCATTATATTATGCCTCCGGCTGCACGATTTTCCTCAACATTGGCCATAGTACTGCTGTATTTATTAACCAATGTTACTCAAATCTTCCAAATGGATATATAGGCCGATCCGTGTTTATTACGTACTTGTGAGCTCTTACATAAGTGTAAATTATTTGCTCGATTTTTACACTAGAATTTTGTTTTATTACCCAGCACTATTTAACGATTTTTGTCTTTTTTAATAATGGAGGCTCGAATATTTAGCTTGTGCCATTTAACATAAGCTCCGTAGGCGCAAATAGTCAAACCACGCCATGTGTTGCTAGACGTAGGGGAATTCCCTATATGGTCAGGATTTTGTTCTAACCTATTTAACGTCTCTGTAGGGACGTGAGGGCCACAATGTAGGGACATTTTCAGGTCACCACACACAGTTCTGTAATAATTTCCTTACATTTTGGTGGCTCTAGCACGCCGGACCGGAAATTAAAAGCCGGCAAGGCGTTTGATGGCGTGAACAATGTGTCTCGGCTAACAACAATTGAGCCAATTCGCTTTGCCAAAAACCTCCTAATCACAGGAGTCTTTAGATGTGTACCACACGATAGTCTACCATAACAAGTAAGTCGTATCAGAATATTTCTGTCAAACTTTTGTATTCGCTGCTAGCAAAATTTTCTAGAAATTCTTTTACAAAATTTGTATTTACTATCCACGAAATTTTTTTTTTCAAAATATTTTCATTTTCTCATAAAAACCTTTTCTCCAAAGTCCTCTTTCTATGGAATTTTTTTCTCTAAATTTTTGGCTCGGATTTCCTATAGAAATTTACTGTCAAAATTTTATTTCTGCTCAGGAAAAATTTGTCATAAAATTTGTTTATAGAATAACTTTTCCCCAACAAGTTTTATTTTTATAGAGAATTTTAACCACAAAGAGGACTTACTATTTTGCTGTTGTCTTAGCAATCCTTCTTACCAACTGTGGCAACGCGTTTGGTGGGTATAATCACAACATTTTACTATTGCTTAAGTTTATTATACGTTACATAGTTCATGTTTTAACATTCCAATAAAGGTACCTTTCTATGAACCATTGTTTGTTTTGTAATTTCCTTTGTTTTACCACTTTTAACGCAAAAATATTGTTCTCTAGCGGGAAACATTGTATGGGAACTCGGGTAACTTTTTTGTATCGCTTGGTAGAGGGTTAACCGCAAACATCTTCCCTGGGCAACATCTTGACTATCGAGCTATAGCTCAGATTGAGACAGAGCCATCCCATAAACACGTTGTACCTCCTTTACCATTCTTCCTCTAACCTTTGTTAACCGGTGAGCTGTTGAAATCTCTCTCTCGTTTGGCCGCTAACCTTTGCGAATCGTGCGTTGTGTGGTTACAAGATTTTTACCCCTCTCTGTTTTACACTTAATATTTTTTTCTTGGCTAATTAAAAAATCCGCTTCTTCTTTTGTATCATCTCATCTATATTTTTGTTTGACTGATGACCTATACATCTTGTTATTTACACGAAAATAACAACAATATTTCGTAATATCTATAATGTTCTTTCTACATATGTGATTAACATACTACTTCTCATTTCACACGTCTTTTTTAAAATATATGCTAACGGGAGGGTGTTCGGAAGGTCGGTACAAATTTTACCCACCACGTCACCCAGTTACAAGGGTTAATAGGCAACCTGCGTGTTTACCTCTCCCAGACCCTATATCGAATCCCAGCCGAAAAACTATGTAACCGACATCTATCTACAAATAACCATTACCAGTAGGTAGAACTTCTGTTCAATTTACACGTGGTGCACTTATCATTGCAGCGAGTTTTATAGATGACGTTAAGCTTGTAAATGAGCTTCTCTGGTAATTTCGAATTGTTATTTTGCCTCACAAATTTTTAGGCGAGTTTGCTTAGTTAATATAATTATTCCACTAGTCGAGCACTTACATTAAAAATCAAAAAAGAATATGGTAACATGTAACGTAATTCTTGAAGATTTTTTCCGTTAGGAATTTTCTATCACAAATATTTCATTACTGAAGTTGTGTTTAAACACTGACATTATCACTAGTTATGTTTTAAAATAAACTGCTCGTTTCTTATTACCTCATCTTCACGGAATTACACTTCCAAAGAACTTGCGTTGAGTAAGCACTTATAAAAGAGTTTACTTTTTAAAACCACCTTTTAGTACCGATTTCGAACCCTTAGTGCAAATGTGCAACTTTTGGCGTAGTTGGTATATGTGTATCGTAATTCACGAATGCCATACTAGCCTTTAAACAACCTATCATCTGCTATTTCTATTTAACGTGTGTCGTGAAATTAATTTTGAGCTGCCTAATCTTTTTTGAGATTATTTATAGAATTTTTGTTCGTATTCGTATACAATATCCCGTTTCTAATTCAAGCTCGAGTGTCTTCCTATTACAGGCACCACTCGCCCATATTTTTTGAGTCCATTGTAATCGGCGATCAGAAATTCCAATATTTTTCGAAATTTGGTTGGGGGCCTTGGGGTGGAGAGCAGATAGTGGCATAGTCGTTGCAAGGATCTCTGGCGCGTGGTATCTAACGAATAACACCGTCCGATTACATACTTATGGCTGATTATGATGCTTTCAACATGCGGCGCACTACGTCTATTTTATGGCCCGAATAAGTTATGCCTTGGCCAAGAGTGAGTTACTTCCCTCCTAGGACTATGCGCTATTTTACAATGTAATCCTGTAAGCGATGCAACTTAATAAGTGGTTGATTAATTTTTAAATAGGGTTTACCTACTAAGAGTTACCGACCGGGGTAACTGAGGACGTTTTTTTGCTGCGCAATGTTACCCCACCAAATGTTTATGCATAGCTTAATTCAGTAAGGGTGGTTTAGGAGTATGATATATAGTCCCGGACCCCCCGTCGCACCGGACTTTCTACTTTACTTACCTTGGTTTATTATAATGGAGCCCGACCACATCCAGTTATAGCATTTGCACCTCTGTAGGTGCAAAATCAACCTATAGCCCTCCCTAAAACATCGGCCATTTTGCTTGCTCAGCATTGTGCACTCCATAAACTATGTACCCTTCTATCCCGTTCGCAGGTCTAAATCATGATAATCGCAGTTTCATCACCACAAGCGCTCCCCCGGTGCGAATACCACGTTGATACCCCACAGAAACAATGGTTTTACTTAAATCGCGTATCGCGGTGGTTTACCGGTATGATATAGTCGGTTCCGGCCCGACTTTTTGCTTTTACTTGCTTGGTTAAGTTAACAGTTTTCCAGTATACACTGTATATCATGAAGTTCGCCAACTTTATTTAGTAGTTTCACATTAATAAATCAAAATATCCTGGTGTATCACCTGTTACCCATTAATCAATTAAATTGCGGATTGGTTTGCTTCCACTCCTCAATGTTACTTCTTATACATTTTCACAAAAAACTGTCAGCACCAGTCAATTGCTTCGCCTCAGTAACTTGATAATTATTAACTATTTAGAAATACCCAATTTAAAAACGGGAATATTCAACTTTCCTTAACTACCTTTTCCCAACGTGACGCGGAACATATCTGTTGAAATGCGTCTGCACATACTCTCTCAATAAAGTTCCGCCTCTATTACTAATTTTAGCTCATTGGCCACACTTTGTACACGCTCCGCATTATCGTCTTGCTGTTACATTTCATCATGAAAGAGAATTGGTCCCTATAAATTTGGAGCAAATTACTCATTAATGAGAAATAAAATTGAATAGCAGTATTTTAGCGTGCTACCGACGAGCTTAACCGTTCGGACCACACACCTACGGTCTAGGACGAATCAGCGCGCTTTACATCCGGTAACAACGTATCTAGTTATTGTTTCGCTCTATTCTACAATGTATGCCCGCTATCACTGGAGGTAGTCAGCTCTGCGTGACTGATTAAAATTTTTATTATTGAGCGCCGCAGTAATTGCCGCGCACATTCAATGTGCGCTGTAAAAATTTCCTCAGACAGAAAGTGGTGTCTATAACAATGTAGTACATTCGAAAGCCCTACAATATTACATGTGAATTGTCACATATAACCCTAATTGCACAAAAATTGCGGAATTGGAGAAGCCGTTAAAGACATTTTCCATTTCTACTTCATGGAGTTTTTCACATTTGATTAGACTGCCGCTCAATGAATGTGTCACCATTATTTTTTCGAATATTTTGTGTTCAGGGCGTGGGTGCTGTATGCATGATCAACGTGTATTGTGTACATGATTGGTAAATAAATGCAGACACACTTGCTACGAATGCCAGCTGCACGTCTACAACCTATCGACCAAAAGGCTGTGGTATTCAGGAAATCCTGTGGTTATAAGAAGTGGTTGATTTTATCTAACGAACTAATTGACGAATGAAAAAAAAAATAATAAAACAAAAAACACAAGGTAATATTACGAGCAGTAAGTTCGGCCAGTCGGCAATACTTATGTACCCTCCACCATGGAATTGCGGTTTTAGAACACTTCTACGAATGACAAGATCATCCACAATCGCGAATTACCTTGGTTTGTGTGGTGTATCTTACACAACATTTTCTTAGCATCGTTTTCTAAATTTTTCTGTGCAGTCTAGTCCATACGCGTGGGGTAGCTTAATATTATTTTTCTTCTTGTCGTGATTAGCCCCGGCGGACACCGGGATTCGTAGTCCGATAACTACTTAGACCGATATGGACGCCTAGTTTAGGCCAATGGTGCTGTTTATACGGGCCATGCCACGTCTAGTCCACCGTAGCACATATAGTTGTAGCCGGAAATTTTCCAAACTGACCCTCGGATGACATTTCCTGGCAGACGACGCAGCAACATTTCCAGTCCGCGAGGCTCCAAAACGCGTGGAATCTCGGGATCCGGCTCTATATCACGTAGGGCGCGCGCGGGCTTGTTTTCCGCGTGGGTTGCTTAACTATCAGTATCACTACCACCCACCACCGCTCTACCAACGAAATCACTTCGCTTGTGGTCCATATCATATACCTCCCCACCAACATACTTTTTGTCTCACAGCATGATACCATTTTTGCGCGGGTCATCTAGGCCCCAAACATTTATATCGTTTGATCTCTTCCATATGCTTAACTATGTTGAAGTACGCACCCTACTTGCGTGCTTAAGACGATAATAGTTATGTCTTGGCGTCCGTACGTCTAAGTTCCAAGAACATTCTTAATATTTGTGCATCCAAATTCAACTAATGTTTGTCCTTCCAAAAAACACATATGTTATTATCGTTGAACATTACTGTGGCAAGCAATTTTTGCAACACCCAAAATATTATATATGCCTTTTAAAGAAAAATGCTCCCAGAACAAGTAGTTGTTGCCTTGCAAGGAATTTTATTTAATTTATTTTATATGATTTAACCCAGTATCGGATAAGGTCAATTGAGTGAGGCAAATCAAGACAGGTAAGTATCGAGGTGCTAACAGACGATGGTTTTCGAACGCTGAGATGGCCCTCAAAAGTTTTGTCTTCCTGGCCCCCAGATCTGGTAGTATTCCCCCACTGTCTTTTTCGTCAACTTTCCACGAGATCTTTTTGAGTTCTTGAAGCACCGTTTTTCTCGTGTGAATTAGCGAGAACATTTTGCTAGAAGAAACTTATTAAAGTTGTATTTTGCATTTTTTTTATTTTAATTTTACCTTTTGTCGCGGACGGGGGGGATTCGGAACATGCGGACCCAACAGCAGTTTTAGAATGGATCATAAGACCCAGTAGCGCTGACGGGATCAATTGCCGACCAAGGAAAAATAAAAACGTGCGTTAAGTGATTTGTGGAATAACACAGCCAACAGAACGCACCAACTTAATCATATCTGGCGCTGCCGGCTGTGCTAAATGAGACGCCTCCAAGCTACTTACAACCACACTGATGATGTTAGTCGCGGCTATGTTCCTAAAGTTGCATATATATGTTTGCATCCAAAGCGATATTATATATTTTACATAACATTTTTATGTCCCAAACATATTTATGTTCTAAGCATGATTAACAGTATATCGTCGCACACACATGTTATTCGCCTAGTTTCATGAAGCATTATATTGCTTTCACTCAAACATAGTTGTGTCTTTTCTAAAAATTCGTCTTCCAAACATTAATGTTATAGCCAAGAATATGAAAATAACAGTCGTGTTCAGTGCGCGTGCCGAAGCCCTACCAAATTTCAACCAGATCGGACGTGGTTATGAAATATTTTGTGTCCAAAAGGGCTCCACCGTCAGACACGGCTCAAAATCTCGGGAGTCGTTATTATATGGGGGCTATATACTAATTATGGATCCGATGTGGGGACACATTTTCTGCATAGTTGTAGACTCAACACCAATGTACCAAATGTTCAGCTGATCGGCCAGTATGAATGTTTACTTACCTTTTACACGACGGCTTCGCCAAACCACAATTGGGGATCGATTTATATGGGCGGCCATTAGACGGCTTTAGCTACGACAAGTTTTTCCTAGGTGGGGGGCGATGGGCTATTAGCTGGCTCCCCGACCGTTATGTGGGCTCGCGACCATTCTCTTTCATGCTGAATTATATAGGTTCAACTTAGATGTTTGGCAGTTTCAATAAAAATTGAATAACCACAAGAATAGATCATCGAAAATTAGTTCTGCCTTGTGTCTCCTCAGGACAATCAATTATAATAAATCAACTAGAAAGTATCCCCCATACCGCGGAAATTCGGTCGCAAATTGCCACTGTGAGCGTCGACCTTATTCACAGAACTATGGCACCTGTGCTTCCAGCTTAGTTGCAATTTCAGCATTTAAAGTGAAATAAAATTTTGGCAGTCATAACCTTTTGCTTCGACATTATTTCAAGTTTTTTTTTTCTTTCTCCACACCTTGTCCGGTTCCGATGTAGGAGGCCAAAATTAGAAAGAGATTTCTGAAGAATTTGGTTCCGAGACTGGTTCTGAAGCGAGCGCGTGTTGTATTGGGACGTTGCCCTCCTCGCTAAATATATGCCCCCAGACTGTCGCTTTGGGGTATTGAGTCCGTACGACGTTCCATAACAATGTACGTAATGTTTACTCCCGTCAATGACAAACGCGCATGTTAACCAGTGGACGAGGGACCCCATGACGTTTATGATCGAGAACTGGGACTGGCTCGCATCACACACCTGGGACTAGTCCGATGTACCAGGCTTCTGTGGGTTTGAATCCTCATTTCCCGGTAGGGTACGTTCCACACTTTTCAAGCCAAAAAAATTCGGGGTTGTTCTAAAACGGCAGCAACTTTAAAGCCACCTTCCCAAATAGCCCTGTCGTTTCGACAAGAGAAGTTAACCTATTTTAACTACACAGGAAGCTTTTGTACTTCATTTTTCTATATTTTAAATTCGTAAACGTTTTTTCTTTTTCTTTTTTTTTAAATCATTTCAAATAAAGAGCTAAGAATAAATAAAATGGGCCTAGTCAAAAATTATTCAAGATTTGTGCCCACAGAAAATGCGCTAAATGCCATTCCACTCACGTACGAACAAAATCGATAACTATTTGCAAAAAAAAAAACGTTTCAAACAAGCGATTAGAATGCAGTTAAAAATCAATAATAAAGGTATAACAAATCTATTTATTTGGCCCGGGGAAAGTAGGATCCCAACATTTTTTTAATTTCAAATTGCAAAACAGCTTGATATTCGTCGATCACACGCTTAAGGAAGTTGATGCAGAAATTCATTGCAGACGGTATTGTTTGAAACGGGTGGGACACTTCGCTTCGTGATGATTTACAGTTCATACCTACATGTTCATCGCCTTCCGTCGCCACAGTTTACCCTGTACCACTTCCAGCACACAGACATATATACTCAACAAATTCCTTTTTTGGCGGAAAGCTTTTTGCGTAAGCATTCATTAAGATCATTAGATTTATCGAAAGACATAGTTTTTCACATACATCAATTACTGATTTCCCTCCTTCCACTTAACATGCATAAAGTTCAACCACAGCTCTTATTTCATTAGAATATCAGGGACTTCTCACCACGACACCCACAGTAAATCTTTCGGATTTGGTTGCCATTGACAGATGTGTCTTTACGTGGGAACCGTTTGGTGACCGTTGTACGGAGTAGGTCGTATACACTTGTATTAATTATTCTATTTAAGAAATGTAGACATCGTCAAATAGGTTTTAAGAATTCGCTGGGGGCGTCGGCGCCTGCAACATTTTTCTTGGGCGAGGGGGGCGTTCTAAGCCCCCGTCCCAGAGGCCTTCCCTACGCTTACCGATGGGGGGTATATAATGTAGAGATCAACTGGAGCGATGGTGACCAATTTTTTACAGTTGCGTCACTTGAGACCAGGTATACTAATTACCATGCTACAAATGCTTCAGGCCGGCGATCGGGTGATCTTGAGAATTCTCGTCTTCTATTTAGAGGGCTCCGCCCCAGAAGCCGCCCCAGCACTTCCGGGCTGCCGGACCGGTGATCGGGTTTGATATGAGCGGTCTATAGGTATGAATTATGGACCGATGGCATTTTTTCCATTACAATTATTCACAGATATTAACTAACATAGTAAACTAATAACTTTTTCAGTTATATAGCCTTTGTGTTTCCTCTTTATGTTCAATCCTAAATATATGTGTTATTCTTCTTCGCAGTTTGAGCAAATACACATACAAAAGAGAGTAGCTTAAATAACTTCGAATGTGTGCGAACCATTATGTGTTGATATATGAGAAAACTTTTGCTGCTATTTTTTTATGAGGTGAACCCATTACAAAAGTCCATAAATACCCAAAGCGCCATTGAATTGCTTAAGGTTGATTTGTTGAAAAGCCATAAAACTGTTTTCTAACATCGAATACCCCAGTGTGGGATGTCCCGAAAACTTATGCTGTACTATTTAGTTCTTTGTTGTATTAATGCTCGAATTGGATTCCTAAAATAACACAGAGGAAGGAATATTTACGAGCCCAAGATTTGTTTGGTTGGTCTCGCATGCCATTCAACCAAATTCAGTTAAGAAGCTAAATTTCATAGAAAACTTAGATAAACTGAATTAATTAGAAATAATACTTGTTGAATTGATCTATTTTTGTTCCTTGCCCAAATTAGAATGGTTTAATGACAGCCAACAGGGGTGGGTATCAGTTCACATCAATTTTCGTAT
>PGFW01043730.1:19696-30886 GCA_003123925.1 Haematobia irritans | reverse complement strand
TTTTTCGCATTGTTTTAATTCATGTAAGTATGCATAGACGTGGGTTATCCTTTTAAAAAATGAATATCACAGAGTAGGAATGGTTTTTTTAAGAAAATTTTTAATAAAAATTTTATTTCAAAATAGAAAATTTTTGCAAAATTTTATTTTTATAGCAAAATTTTCTCCAAAATTTTATGTATCTATAAGAAAATTTTTGGCAAAAATTGTATTTCTATAGAAAATGTTGTCCACTTTTTTTCTATAGAAAATTTCTTGGCAAAATTTTATTTCTGAGACAAATGTTAACAAAAATTTTTATAGCAAATAGGAAATTTTGCAAAAATTGTAATATCAATAGGAAATGTTTATTTCAATAAAAAAGTTATTTCAATAGAAATGTTGAGCATGTTTTATTACTAATAGAAAATTTTATTTCAATAGAATTTAAACAAAATTTTTCTAGTAGATAATATTTTGAAATAATTTTTATTTCTAATTTATGAATAATTTATTTTTTAACAAAATTATTAACATATTATTCTATTATTGAAAATTTGTTTTTTTTGTTTACAAATTTTATTTACTGTAGATTTTAATCGCAATTTTTATTTCTGTAGAAATTTTCCGCAAATTTTATTCTATGAAAATTTTTTATCAAATTGTTATTTCTATTGAATCATTTTGTAAAAGTTTGTTGTTTCATAATGAAAATTTTGTCAAATTTTATTGATGAAGATTCTTGTCAAATTTGATTCCAAGAAAATTTTTCAAAATTTTATTGTCTAATGAAAATTGTTGTCAAAATTTTATTCTCGAAATGCATATATAGAAGAATTTTTCAAAATTTTATTTCTATAGAAAATTTTGGAAAATTTTTATTTTATAGAAAATTTTGTTCCAGAAAAGTTTATTTCATGGCAAAATTAGGAGTAGTCTGCAAAATTGTATTTCTATAGAAAAATATGCTCGAAAATTTTATTTCTACAGCAGAAAAAAATATGCGCAAAATTTTCATTGTTAATGTGAAGTTGAAAACTTTTCTCTCAAATAATAAATGAATTGATGACAATTAACTTTTTAATCAATGAATGAGAAAACATTAAAGTTAAATTAAGTCAATGATTGACATTTAAAAGATGTGTTAATTAAAAAATTAATTGATAGCAATGTCTTTTTAAATCAAATTACGGAAAGAGACGTAATTCAGTTAAAGAGTGCTGGATTTTTTTTTTTAAACTTTTTTAATTAAAACAATGTATTTCAAACAATCATTTGTTTAAATCCAAATAAAAACTCTAGGCCAATCTAAAGCTAAGTAATTAAAATAGTTACCCTTTTTTAATTAATAAATTAGAATTGTCGTTTTGGCAGATCAAACGCATCATTAAATTTTAATTGAATCCAGTTAAAAATTAATTGAATTTTTGCGAAAAAAATCATTAATTTTAAAATCAAGAATTTTTTCTCTATGCCAAATTAAAACTGTGGATTGATAACTATGCAATTTTCGTGATTGAAGACATTTAATTAAAAATTAATTGGATCAATTGATTTGGAGTGATTGAATCAGAAGAAAAAATTTTTTGTGTGTATAGACAGATTTAAAATTTTAACACAATTTTATTTCTTTGGAAACTATTTTGCAAAATTTTGTTTTCTATAAATAAAACTTTGTCAAAATTCTGTTTCTATTGGAAATTTGGGAAATTTTCAAAATTTTATTATCTATCAATATTTTAACAACATTTATTTCTATAGAAAAATTTTTCAAAAATTTTATTGTTTTAAAAAAAAAATTAAACAGAAATTGTTATTTGATAGAAAAGTTTTTTTGTCAATTTTTAATTCTATAGAATTTGTTTTTTTTGTATTTTTTGCAAAATTTTATATTCTATAATTTCATCAAAGATTTTATTTCTAATAGAAAATTTTCGTCAAAAATTTTGTTTCCGATAGAAAATTTGTCAAACTTGTTAATTTCTAAAGAAAATTTTTTTTAAAAAATTGCATTTCCTAATAGGGAGATTTTTAACTAAAATTTTACCTTTGAATCAATTACAACTAGTGTCAATCGGATGGACAATTGGTCTTGGCGTGTAAACTTCGAAAAACGTTTTGACAATTTCCTCTTGCGTTTGATATAAAATGTAGCATCTTCAAACTTCCTTTCTGTCATGGGCGTTCTTGTCTCCAATCAAAAAATTCCAGTTCTCAGCTCAAATCACCTATCGAATCTTGAAAACGCGGAAAAGCAAACTTCGCATAGTTCGAAAAGTAATCAGATGCGATTCAGATGTATTGTTTTCACTCAATATAAAAGAAGTTATAAAACTTCCCAACATAATGCTGATGATACACTGTTGATGATCTGGTACCTCGCTTGCTAAAGATAACTTGCTCAAAATGAAATCATATAAAGTTTCTCAGATAATTATAATGATACGATTTCCTTGTGTAAGCTGATTCACCGGTAGAAATGCTGACGTCTGGGAGTTCTGGATTACCTAAAATTATTAAAGGATCGAGACGGGAAGAGTGGCCAAGTAAAACTAAAACAGTCGAACTTCCTAATGGCAGCTCAGTGATTCAGCCAGAGGTTTTTAGATGAAATAATAAATAATGCCTGAAGGATCCATATAGGTTTAGATTATGTGTTGAGGAAATAATTAAGCCATACTAAATATTGCTAAATTAATTGTAAGTCTAACTAAAAACGTGTACAGGAAAACCCAACCTAACCTAATCAGTTCGAAGAGGACCATTTTATTTGGTTGAAGACACCCCTGGGCGTCATTTCGAATGGCAACATAAGAAAATTGACAATCATATTCAATGATTAACCATTAAGCAGCCATTGTTGCTAAATGGGGGGATGTCAACAGAAAAATCTTTGCCTATTTCTTGATCCTCTGGGAATGCAATGAAAATTAAGAATATCGGAAACTGGGAAAATGCCCGAAAGGAAAAATTTAACTTCTGCGGATGTCTCCAACGAATATTATTAAGCCCTTATATAATAACAAAATCAATTGTGATCTATAACGCACAGGAGAAACCCAACCTAGACCTAATCAGCTTCTTAAGGGACCATTTGCATCATTGACAATGTGACTGTCTAGTACTCCTCGTATTTAGTCTGCGATTTCTGCTGTTTTATCATGTCTCCCTCGTCCACGGCCAAGCAATAGTACAATACATAAGCACATCCAACACAAGTGCTTATCGCTGCAAACAAATTGTAACAAATCTGTAATGTCTTCAGAAAGGTATATGTCATTACATGAATAGAAATGTCGGGCATTCTTTGGTCTCTTTCACAGAGGATTTGAAACTTCAACCACTGTATACTGGAACTCGAGGTATGAATAATGTGAACATACAAACAAAAAACACGAAACATGAAACAACACAAACTGGATGTGTTAACGACACAATCCGAGAACCGCAAATTATGAGAAAGACTTCCTGTCATACGTGAAGCAGCTACTACTCTACAAATATCGCTAGCAACAAAGAAAATTGTCAAGACGTTTGTCTGTATGTATTTACAGCACGTCAAGGCGGGTAAGAAGTACAGGCCAGACCACAAAAAAAAAGAACACGAACACTCACATCTTAAATATCTTGTATGAAGAGAAAGCGCCTAAGACAGTAGGACCAACGAGATAACCAGCGCACATTGGGCCTCATTCTCAGGATACTTAATTCTTTTTCGAACCTAACACACCGGTGCCCAAGCAAATTCTGTGAATCATTTCAATAGACTCATATTTTGCATGAGCACATAACAAGAATAGCATTCAGGAAATTCATTTTCGAATGACGTTAATATATTTCTATATTTAACTTCGCATAAACCTAACAGCCTTCAAAAAAAATAAAACAGAAATTTATTTCAAATAGTATGTATGTAATATGCGAATTAACACGACAAATCTGCTTCATTTTTTTTGTCTCAAACATTTATAAAATCTCAAATGAGTACAGCGTTTTTTTTGTTTGTGTAGGTAGCCTTGTTTACTATATTTCTTGAAATACACAATTTGACAAGGTTCAAATAATTTTAATGTGCCAGATTTTTTTAAATATATCATTTTTTCTGGTTCATTAATTAAAAATAATAAGATAAATGATGTCAGCAATATGATTGACATATTTGTCATTTGTTTGACTTATAATTTTCTTTACGAAGGCATTCTGATAAGAGGTGTTATTTTATAGCCGTGAAAAATAAAATTATTTTTTTTTTTAATTTTCTATGATTTCTTAGCAAATTTTTTAAGAAAATTTTATTTCTATAGAAAATTTTAACAAAAATTTTATTTCTTAAGAAAATTTTTAACAAAATATTTTTATTCTTATAGAATATTATTCTACAATTTTATTGTCTATAGAAAATTTTTAAAAAATTAAACATTTCGGCTGAAATTCGCTTTTTACCAATAGTGTCAATTAAGCGTTCCATGTCCTTCCGCAAGAATGATTTTAGACCGTATAGGTCTGGGAGCCTTTGGTCGCGTTGCCAGGTAGTGCCTGTGAAGGACTACAACCATAAGCCTCCCTGCAAGATGTTGGAGGTATATGCGAATTGTGAAGGACAGAGTAGTAGCATGGGTAGAGGTTTGAAGAGATAGGTTATTTTAAATAGCCGTGAAAAAATAATTTTTTTTTTTAATTTTTTTTATTTCTACAGACAAATTTTTGCAAAATTTTATTTCTATTCGAACATTTTTTTCACAACAATTTTATTGCGATACAGAAAAATTTTTGCAAAAATTTTATTCTATAAAAGTTTTGCAAAAATTTTATTTCTATAGAACATTTTAACAAAATTTATTTTTAATAGACAATGTTTTATCTATGAAATATTTTCCGCAATTTTTTTTTTCTATAGCAAAATTTTAAAAAAATTTACATTCTGATGCAATTGTTATTTACCATAGTGTCAATTAAGCGTTTCGCATGTCTTCCGCAGGATGATTTTTAGACGTAATAGGTCCTGGATGCCTTGGTCGCTTGCCAGTGAGTGGCTGTGAAGACTACATAGCCTCCTGCCACAGCACTTTTGGAGTATATGCGAATTTAAAAGACAACGTATAAATTTTTTCTAATAGAAAATTTTAAAAATTAAACATTTCTGGCGAATTCCCGCTTTTTACCATAGTGTCAAGTTAAAGCATGTCCATTGTCTTCCGCAGGAATGATTTTAGACGTAATAGGTCTGGAATGCCTGTTGGTCGCTGTGCGCCCAAGGGTATGGCTTGTTGAAAATGACTACTCAATAAGGCCTCCTGCCAAGATTTGGAGTATAATGGCGAATTTAAGAACATGACGTATAAATTTCGCGTAATGTTTTGAGAAGAGGTTATTTTATAGCCGTAAAAATATTTTTTTTTTTAAAATTTTTATTTCTATAATGAAATTTTACAATCTTATTTCTATCAGAAATTTTTTTCCACAATCTTATTTCTATATGTAAATTGTATCAAAATTTTATTCTATAGAAAATGTTTAACCAAAATTTATTTTTATAGAAAATTTTATACAAAATTTTATTTTTATAGAAAATTTTTTTATTCTATAAGAATATTTTCCTGCATTTATTTTCTATAGAAAATTTTTTTAACATTTCGGCTGAAATTCCGTTTTTAATCAATAAGTGTCAATTAAGCATTCCATGTCTTCCGCAGGAAATGATTTAAGACGTATAGGTCTTGGATGCTTTGGTCGCTTGCCAGGGGTATGGCTGTGAAGACTACCATAGCCTCCATGCCAAGATTTTGGGAGTATATCGAAATTTAACGACATGACGTATAAATTTGCGGTAATGTTTGAGAAGAGTTATTTTATAGCCGTGAAAATATTTTTTTTTTTAATTTTTTTTTTCTATGAAAAATTTTTGCAAAATTTTAATTTCTAATAGAAAATTTTTTCAACAATCTTATTTCCTATAGTAAAAATTGTATGCAAAATTGTCAGGTTCGTATAAAAATTTCTTAACAAAAGTTTTATTTTATATGAAAAATTTGTAACAAAGATTGTTAGTTTTTATAGAAAATTGGTTTTAAATATCTATAGAATATTTCTCAGAATTTTTTTTTCTATAAGAAAATTCTTTAAAAAAGTAGGCATTTCGGGCTGAAAAATTCAAGCTTGTTACGCATAGGTCCGTCAATTTAGCGTTCATTGTCTATCCGCAGGAAATGATTTTAGACGTATAGGTTCTGGATGCTGCTTTGGTCGCATTGCCAGGGTAATGGCTTTGTGAAGACTACCATAAGGCCTCCTGCCAAGAATTTGTAGTATATTGCGAATTAAGACAATGGACGTATAAGATTGTCGGTTAATTATATTAAAAGGACATAAAATTTTAATGATGTGTATTTCAAACACTGGCATAAGTAGAAGTATACTTGGCGTATAAGAAACCCCGCCATAATATAAAAATGTTATTTGTAACAAACAAAAAGCGAACAATAAACACCAGCAGAGTGATGGAAGGAACAACAAAAATAAGAACACACACACACATATATAAAATGTATAACAATAAAAATATAATCCTTGGTGACAGTATCCAGAGATCCTTTGTCATTATTCTAAAGAAAACAGAAGGATGCTGATATTCTGTTAGCTCTAAACACCCCCTCCCCCCATCCTTCATCCAAAACCATACGGACATACCCCTCTCAAAAGCTCTACATCAACAAAATATATTAATTGTTATTAACATACCAAACGTTAAGTAAATATGCAAAAACCCTTTTTGGGGAAACTTAAACAAAACCATCCACCAAAGATGATATTACAAAAACTTGCAATGCATTCGAAATTGTATGCGAAAAAGGGCAAAAGCCTAAATTGACTGTTATTAATATACAAGGATATCAAAGAGATTGCAGTAGAATAGTGGTTTTGGATAAAGCCATTTGTTGTGTTATTTTAGCCGAAATAAACAAAATGGAAAAGAATATTTACACACTTCCCACACCCCGCCAAAAATAAAGCCAATACACTTATATGGAGAATATGTTTGTATGCATAAAGGATTCATTTCCTCATGCCTGCGCTGATATCTTTGCTGATGTATTTCCCAAATATTATGCGTCTGTGACTAAAATGAAACGAGTTAATAAATAAATGATTTCAAAAGCCCAGACAACAGCCATAGGAAATAATCAATTCAAATGTTATTACCTTTACAAACTAACCCTTTCATTTTGCTCAATGCAGAAGACATAAGAGAATTGTGTGATCCTTGGAAACAGTTTTGCCAACTCACTCTTATGACATTGTACTACCATCATGGTTGCCACTCGTGCCAAAAATAATCTACCAATTTGTCAAAATTTAGTATTTCTTTATACAAATTTAGTCAAAAATTTCAATTCCATAGAAAAAGTTCTGGGTGAAAATTTTTATGTTCTACAGAAAATTTTCAAAAATTTTATTTCTATAAGAAAATATTGTTAAACATTTTATTTATCGTAGAAATTTGCACAATTTACTTCTACAGCAAAATGTATACAAAATTTTATTCCTATAGAAATATTTTAACAAATTTTATTTTATTGCGAAAACCTTTTGCACAGATTTTATTTTCTACAGAAAATTTTGTATAAAATTTTACTCTATAAAAAATTTTTGCAAAATTTTATTTCTATAGAAAATGTTTGCAAAATTTATTTCTAATTAGAATTTTTTTGAAGCATAAATTTATTTTATTCGAAAATTTATTAGATAATAATATTTTATTTTTTCTATTAGAAAATTTTAACAAATTTTATTTCTATAGAAATTTTGTCAAAAGTGTAAATATCCCTTCAATGTAGAATATTTTCTTAAAAGTTTTATTTCTAATAGAAAAATTTTTTTAAAAATTTTATTTCTTATAGCAAAATTTTGGCCAAAATGTTTATTTCTATTGAAAATGTTTGCAAAAAATTTTTGCACAGTTTACTTCTACAGAAAATTAACAAAAAATTTTATTCATATAGAAAAGTTTTAACAAATTTTATTTTATGGAAACTTTTCACAATTTTATTTCTATAGAAAATTTGCTAAAATTCTTGTATTATTCCAGTAAAAAGTTTGCAAAATTATTTTCTATAAGAAAATGATTTCAAATTGTTAACTTTTATTAGATTTTTTATGCAAAATTTTATTTTATATCGAAAATTCTTTAATAAAATTTTATTTTTCTAATAGAAAATTTATAATCGAAATCTTTAGTTTCTATAGAAAAAATTTATCCAAAATTGTTATTTTACTGATAGAAATTCTTCCTTAAAAATTTTATTTCCTATAGAAAATTTTGTTAACAAATTTCTATTATTTATTAGAAACATTTTTGCAAAATTTCATATTTCTATGGAAATGTTTTGCAAAATTTAATTCTTTAGATTTTTTTTGCAAATTTATTTTATATTAGATAAATATTACCAAAATTTTATTTTTCTATAGAAAATTTATATTTTGTTTAAAATTTTATTTCTATACTGAAAATTTTGTTCAAAAATATTTATTTCTATAGAAAATTTTAAGCAAAATTTATTTCTATAGAAAATTTTAACAAAATTTTATTTCTATAGAAAATTTTAACAAAATTTTATTTCTATAGAAAATTTTGTCAAAATATTATTTCTCTAGAATATTTTGTCAAAATTTTATTTCTTTCGAAAATTTTGTAAAAATTTTATTTCTATAGAAAATTTTAACAAAATTTTATTTCTATAGAAAATTTTTATTTCTATAAAAATTTTTTGCAAAATTTTATTTCTTTTGAATTTTTTTGGCAAAATTTTATTTTTACAGAAAATTTTAACAAAATTTTATTTCTATAGAAAATTTTTGCAAAATTTTATTTTTATAGAAAATTTTAACAAAATTTTATTTCTATAGCGAAAATGTTAACAAAATTTTGTTTCTATAGAAAATTTTGTCAAAATTTTATTTTTACCATTTTTGGTAGAATTCTTTTAACTATGGCAACCGTGACCACCATCCACATATGCTTTGTCTATGGATTTTGTTGTCTCATTGTCATGTTAGCAAAATCATAATATTTACTTGACCACATCCTTCTCTTGAAGGTATCAACATTATTCATACGATAATTTAACCATGAGTATGAATATGAAACTGAAAACGACCAGTTTGTAACTGAAGTCTTGACATATTTCCAAGAGAAGATTTTTCATTTAATAATGACATTAACTTGCAATTCATATCAAGAAATCTGCTTATTCATTCTCAATTCATGGTCTTACAAAAGAATTTGAAATCAAGAACGTTGTAAAGGGATTAAGAACAAGTTAACGTTATTTAATATGGCGCTATTTGTTAAAGTCTTTAGGACCTGTTAAATAGTTTATATGATAGCTTATGTTAACTAATAACAAGAATTTTTTTATATTATTTTTGTATAAGAAAATATATATGCATATTTTTACTTAAATCAGAAAAATCTATGAATATAATCTATTACAAAAAATATATAAATATTTCAATGTATTTTCAATGCATGCGTTAGATCTTTCTTTCTCATTGGGAGTGAAAGCTGACTCTCTTCAACCACAACAATACAGAAATTACAAGCCTTCGTCAATAGATGCTATTTATCAGTTGCGGCAAATTCAGAATTATGGAATAGAACAAAGAAGAACCTATAAAAAGACAGATAACCAGACGGAATTGGAAGTGGGTAGAAACACGCTCTACGCAAATGTCCAGCAGCATTTCAAGAACTGCTCGGGATTGGAACCCACAAGCCAACCAAACGCCCAGGACGGCCCAGAAATACATGGCGAAGATCTGCCTCTATGGAATTGAGGAGGTTGAATAAGTCCTTAGAAGAGAATAAAAGTTATTTGGTGCACAATAGAATGGAAGATTACTGTTTAAAGTGGCAATACGGCGCTTAATTTCTTAATTCCAACCGTCGAACTGAACGACACGGCGGCTGGAACAACCTCCAATGCAATGAAATTCAACGTCAATACATTGGGCTGGCGCCGACCAACTTCAGGACCCAGAAGCGGATTCGGCAGAAGTTTGCGCAATTTGGCAAATGGGAACGATGCCGCCGATAAGTTGCTACAAGGTCTCAAAGGGATCACAAGAATTGTTTGCGGCTCAGTTGGCAGAAGACAGTCTTGTGATGACTGTCAATTAATGGGGGATGGCAATGGACGGTATAGATCCAAAAGCCGCAACTGAGGGGAAATTGAGTATGACTTCTTGGCTTCTAGCTCTCCACATGCCATGGAAAAGTTTCCAGTCCAAGTCCTCGACAACCAAGAAGAGTGGTTGGTAGCAAGGACCGATTTAAGCTATTACAGTGTGGCTTGACCAGAGGCTATGGATTGTTTTTAGAAAATGCGTTGATAGCTTAAACTTGAAGTTTTGAAACTTGGGATTAGTCGAGAAGTAATTTACCGGCCTGCAAACAAGAGAACATGGATGGACAGGCTGCATCAAACCCTCCTCACGCGGGGATTTATATTAAATAGACTAAAGGAATGAAGCCGCTTTTCATTCCAATGCGCTTATTGGAAGGTCTGCTGTTTGGATCGAGCGTGGATTGGACCACTAATCTAGGCACAGTGCAGCAGGGCGTATGAGTTATGACTTCCAGTATTCTGCATCCATGTTAATAATGGCAGGCCAGATTAAGATTCAGGCTTCACTTAAGACTATTCAGTCCATTGTGAATTATCAGAAGGGGCGATGATGCATACAGACAGGCGACCACGGAAGGATTCCGAAAAGCAAGCCTCCTGTCTGAAGTGAACAAATTTTCCTGCGAAAGTTGTTTGGCAAAAGAAGTCAGCCGAGATCCTGTGAGGATTGGTATTCTTGATGACGGGAGCCACCGTGGTGCAATGGTTCACATATGCCCAGGCCTTGCAATACACAAAATTGTCGTGGTTTCGATTCCTGGTTGACCGAACACGCAAAAAGTTTTTCAGCGGTGGATTATCGCCACCTAGTAAATGCTGGTGACATTTCTGAGGGTTTCAAGCTTCTCTAAGTGGTTTCACTGTAATGTGGAAAGCGCCGTTCGGACTCGGCATATAAAAAGGAGTCCGCTTGTCATTGAGCTTAATATGGAATCGGGCACACTCAGTGATTAAGAAGAGAAGTTCACCAATGTGGTATCACAATGGATCTGAATAGTCTAAGTGAGGCCTGATAACATCGGGCTGC
>PGFW01043721.1:13699-24513 GCA_003123925.1 Haematobia irritans | reverse complement strand
CTTTTCTTGATCAAATTGCACCAAAGAAATAACGGGGTGGTAAAAAACGTACGACCACGGGTAGCCATTGAATTTTGCTAAATTGGTACTTTTTGTAATATTGGTTTCGAATTGACAGGTGAATAAAATACTAGGAACACACACAAGTTAAATTAATTTATACTTTAAAGATAATTTAAGTATAGTTAAATTCAATTCTTCATTTCGGGATCTACATTAAATTAAAATTAAACTCATTAGAAATCAAATCAAAGGAGTTAAATTAAAATTAAATTAAATTAAATTAATTAAAATTATTTAATCTTAAATTAAATTAAATTAATTAAATTAAATTAAATTAATATAAATTAATTAATTTATTAAATTAATAATTAATTAAATTATTAATTATTAAATTAAATTAAAATTAAAATTAAATTAAATTAATTAATTAAATTAAATTAATATAATTAAATTAAATTAATTAATTAAATTAAATTTAAATTAAAAAATTAAATTAAATTAAATTAAATTAATTAATTAATTAATTAAATTAAATTAAATTAATTAAATTAAATTAAATAAAATTAAATTTAAATTATAATTAAATTAAATAAATTTAAATATATTAAATTAAATTAATTAAATTAAATAAATTAAATTAAAATTTAAATTAATTAATTAATTAAATTAATTAAATTAAATTAAGTAAATAAAATAAAATTAAATTAAATTAAATTAAATTAAAATTAAATTAAATTTAAATTAAATTAAATTAAATTAAACTTAAATTAAACACTAAATAATAAATTAATGCATAAATGAATGAAGAATGAAATGCGAGGTTACCCGCCAAGCGTGTCGGATGGCACTCTTCAAGACTATTATTGAGACAGGGACTTAATCTACGATGGCGCAAGGGCAGATCCGACGATGGTATAAGCTTCATTCAGATGGGACATACGGTGATTTAATGCATATAAATTGAAAAGTGGAGTATGGGATACCAATTAGAAGGTAGGAAAGAGAGGCCGAAACACATTAATTGAAGAGATACAGGGAGTGTCGACCCTAAGGATAACGTCGGCATACTCGGGGGGCTGTAGTATTAGATTCAATGATCAGATCCCTAAAGACTCTAAATTCGTAGCAGGGGAAACTAAGGTAAAGTCGGAGACGCTCAGAATTACAATAGGGAGAAATCTATGCCAGAGCAAAGGTCCAGAGAGGAGGACGAAATACAAACGATCATCGCGTACCGTGTTAGCATGGTGCGACATGGTCAGTCTGAAAGCCCGCCCGCGGGGAAAAAAAAACCATGGCTGAATAAAGAGGTTTAAATCACGGTTACAAAAAACGACAATTTTCAAAATATTTTGTTTAGCAATTTTTAAGACAGTCAAAATCAATCTGACATAAAATTGTATGGTAATTGGTAAAGTGGCAAATTATTTATTCTTTAAAATGGTCCTGAAAAACATTATTCAAATCAGAGAAAAGTGAAGCGTTCAAATTTAATTGGGCGTCGGCTATGAGTTGATTATGAAGTGGAAAAATGTCATCCGACGGAACGCCGAGTATGAGACAATATAAGACTATAATAGCTACGAAAGTTAGGACTGACTTCCAGTCAAATGGATCTTCTGCCAGCTATTAACCAAAAACAGATTCATCCGATGGCAGTTTTAAATATACTGGATGTGCATGGTATCTCTCTCTCGGAAACTGGAAAATTATGTTATGCAAGGGGTGATTTAAGTTCATCTTCCGAAATCATTTCATGAACAGTTTATGAATGCGTGAGTTTGGTTTTTAGATGTATCTTGGCTATGCAAGTTGTCATTTGAGAGGTGCAACGGCACATAAACATATCGATTTTTGACATCTTAGAATTTGTCGAAATAAAAAAATTGTAATCATTATGGGCCCATGATTTAACGCTTTCCTTGTTAGCCATCGGTTGAAAACCTTTATAACTACGCCTGCGACGATTGGCATAGATGAAGACACGGTCATGTGGGAGCTTCTGCCTGCCTACCGACGAATATGATTCGGGCACGTAAACGTTTTAGTATTTTAGTTAATTGGCGAACCACTGGATACTGTTCATGTTGCTTGGTAATTCGAAGGTTTGAGAGTGCGACGACATATTAGATTACATGCTGATCTACAGAATTTGGAATTATATATAGTGGTAAATTTTTCCAAAAAAATCGGAGACTCAAACTAGAAACCCAAAGTAACCGGAGAAGCCCCAACACGTAGGTAATGAATTCATCTATTGGCGAGGCATAGGAGCACAGAATGCTGCGAATATAGATTACTGAGTTGTCTCAATAAATTACAACAGACAAATTTTGAAATATTTTAGATAAAACGCGGGACGATGCACTAAACGCCAGGCTAATAATGATTGAAAGGAAAAATCAAAGCCACATAGGAAACCACCCAGAAGCAAAAGCTTTTGAAAGGCAATTTTGGGTGTGGGTCAAATTTGCAAGTACAATAGAGGGGTTTTTGTCGTTAGGATTGTCGTATGGGAGAAGAAGTTTCACATAATCATTTTTCAGATCGGCTCCAATAACGTGTAATTAGGTGGGTATTAAGATCCGAGTTTAGCCGGGGCTAAAATCAAGCCATTCTTACTCTCAACGAATGTAACTTTTCTTTTGATTAATCCAATTCTTTAAGGAATATTACGAACTCTTAATCGAAAATGCTTGCTTTTGGCTATTCCGTTCAGTTACACATTTCACAAGTTATAAAAATTTGCAACAATGATGTAATAACTATTTTATGCCTTAGTTTTGCTGATATTAGTTTAGGTTTCACTTTAAGGTTTGCTTGGCTAAACTCGACACTTGTAGTAAACTTTCACTTCTTTTTTTTCTGGTTGGGTAGCTTCCAAGCCTGTGGTGTATAATGGTTAGGGTCATGCCTTGCCTTGCCATACATTAAGGTCGTAGCGGTTGTTGGGTCAGGATTCCTTTGCTTATTGCGACAGAACACGACAGAAAAGTTTTTCTAGTTTCGTGGCTATATTCACACCTCACGTTAATCGCTGGTGAAATTTTTGAGCAGACGTTTCAGAAAGCTTCTCTCCAAGTGGTTTCAACTGGATGCTGGAACGCACCGATTCGGAACTCGGGCTATAAAGCAGGAGGCCCCTTGCGATATGATGCTTAACATCGGAATCGGGCAAAGCGGCTTAGGGTGATAAAAGCAAGGAAGATAGTGTCGACCGCTGCGTGGTTCGGGTGGATTTACTGAACTAGTCCCTAGTGAGATTCCTAAATACAATCGGGCAACTGTGCCTTACATTAACCAAACTACCTAAACCATACTCTGGTAAAGTCATTATTTTAAAAGCTGAAAAAAAAATCATGCGATATTGAAATTCAATGGTTAAAATTAAAATCTGGCCGGAATAATTTGAGTTCTAAACAAATACTGAGAATTTCTTTACAATTCCGAATATGAATATAAATCGAGGTTTCTTACGGTAATTATATTAATGGTTACAGCTAATTCTCTTGAAAGTATGACACTGGTTTTGTACTGTAATGGATCTGCCCAACTTTTGACTTTACTTTACTCGAAGAATTTTTGATTAATGGAATTCGCTCGCCAAACACTAGAAGATTATTTCTTTTTCCTCACCCTACCCCCGGGACTGATTATCTAAATAAATGTATTATTAGATCTTTGGATCAGGGAGATTCGTTAATACATTGGTTAGTAGCCAGCTTTAATTGCGCAAATTTTGTTTTCCAAGTTTGTAATGATTTGACCAGCTGAAAGACGCTGTCTGTCTGTTGTCTGGCTGTCTGGTTGTAATCACCTACAGCATTGTCAATTAACTGGGCTTATCGGTACGAAAACTACCTGAAGGCAAGCTAAGAAAATGAAAAGGAGTCCATTGCCATTGTGGAAACGGTGAACAAGAAAATACTCGCACTGTCAGTCTTTAATTAATTTATAATTACCTCCCGAGAAAAATGCAGCAAGCCCATGTTAGCTCTTTGTTTTTATCAGTATATTGTTTTTCGCTTTACATGCGGGGCGGGGCTGTATTGGCAAAAATGCTGCAACAAACAAGGTGTCATTGGGGTTGCCAGTTAAAGGCAATTAAATTTTATCTTCAATGGACGTAAGGGATTTTACCCAATCAGATTGTGGTGCGAGCATCCTCTTTGAAAAATTAGAAAACTCCTCGGAACGAGAGGTAAGTACTGGTCCAAACAAAACTGAGCGCAACGTTCATGTCGCATGCACAGAAAGGAGAAATTCAATACGGAGTTTCTAGGGGGTGAGTATAAGTGGCCCCACAGCTCGATCGCAATTACGGGTAAAGATATATATTGTAGACATATTATAGAGTCCCACCGAGCCGTACAAGATCAATCTATGTACATACCACCAGCCGCCGCGCCGATTTGGCGTCCTTGTTCGCACACATGGAAAATGTAGTACAGCTTTCATTTAAAATAATCTTCGGGGGAAACATCAGTTCAAGTTTCACTAAATTATCCTCTAGGCTACCGACCATTCTTAACAAAAATGAATAGTCAAATGGTCTAAAGCGATAAAAATTGATGTGTTAACATTTTTATTTTCATATATTTCAATTGTTATAGAAACTTTCACCCTTTCTTCTTTATGATACATTAGATTATGTTTGGCTAATTAAAAATAATAATAAAAGTAAATACTTTTATTAAAAAAAAAATACTAGAATTGTGGTGGCAGCTGGTGTGACCCAAAAAAAAACAGCCCTGGCTGTTGGTGATTGTTTTCGGTTTTATGCGTCGTAGTGGTCTTGTCATTTTTGCTGAGTTATAAAAAAAACCAACACTACCGACAGATGACTTCATAAAACATTAATTTAGCAAGTGAAGAAGGTTTTCTTTTGTTGACTTTTTCATATTTTTGTTTTTTTTGCCGCGGCGGTTTTTGTGCAAAAACTCGCAGCCAAGGCATAAACACCTTGAACAGAATTGTATTTCATTGACGCAAATATACAAAGAAAAAGTCAACAGCAAAAAATGGTAGTGTTCAGGGTACCCTACGCATAATAAGCGTTGGAGTGATAATTTTCTATTCTAAGAGAATGCAAAGGAGAAAACAGAGACGTGCAGAAAAATAAAAAAAGGTTTAAAAAAAAATTTAACATCTATGTTCTACTAAATTTAGAAAAAAATATTATATATTTTTAAACAAGTATATCAGCAGTAAGTTGGCTGCGGTTTCCGGGCGAATCTTAAATCCGCGACCCACCATGAACCAATATTAGGTTTTCGCTTTGAAATTTTTCAGAGGGCTTGGAGACTTTGAGGGACACTTCCCCGAAGATACAATTTTAAAGATTTCACCTATGAGGACTTATCAGATTTCTGGATTTATAAGACCGATTTTGTTTTGAGTTTGAGGAATCATTAACTCGTCGTTGTAAGTGGCAAGAAAGATTATAAATAACGTCTTGGATTTGAAATTTTAAAATCTGTAGATTTTCACGCGCGCCGAAAAATAAAATCTGAAAATTTTACGATTGCAGTTGTCAAGCAATTTTCATGATCAGTGCGCTTCTAGTACTCAAAGAAGGTGAATTGGTCTATATGGAGCATTACGCAATGGAGCCGATAACTTAATGCCGATAACCCCGGCGTCGCCGTGTTTGTGGAGCCTTAAATCGAGAATAGTTTACAATTTCAGGCAAATCGATAAAAACTAGCGACTACGGTTTCTGAGCGAAACCTAAGGAGTTAAATCGGAAATCGGTTTTATGGGGCTATACTTAAAATACGGACGATACTAACCGTTGTTCGGCAGACCTCTTGTATGGCCAAAATACTCTAGATTTCCAATTTCAGGCAATTGGATAACCTACCGTTTCTATACAGCCCAAGAAGTAAGATCGGGAGGTCGGTTGTATATGGGCTATACAAACATGGACGCGAGACCGGGGACTTATCAGCCAACCTGTTAAAAATTTGATTTTTCATCCCTGGCATACTCAATTCAGATGGGACATATGGCGATTAACGCATATAAAGTGAAGAATGGCGATGGGCGAAGACGCCAAACACATTATTAGAAATAGAGGGAGTGTCGACATTAAACAGAAAAAAATCACAAAAATTTTTCTAATTAAAGTTTTAATAGAGTTTTAAAAAATATTCAAATAAAAATTTATATTGATTCAACAATTTTATTATTGAAATAAAAATTTCAATCACAAAATTAATAGTATCATTATTTTTTAGATTGACTGTTCAATTAAGTTTTTAATTGATACTATCATTTCTGTGATTGAAGACATTTGAACTAAAAAATTAATTGGATCAATTACTTTTGTGACTGAAAACAATTTTTTGTGTGTAAGGATAACGGCTGAAGTATTAGATCTCAATGATACCGTCCCTAAAGACAAAGATTATGAAGATTATGAAAATGAAATGACATGGAATTAATTTAAATTAAATTAAACGCAGTGAAATGAAATTAAATGCAGCGAAATGAAATTAAATGCAGTAAAATGAAACAAAATGCTGAGACTACCCGCCAAGCGTGTCGGATGCGCACTCTTCAAGAGACAGGGACTTAATCTACGAGGGCGCAAAGGGCAGATCCGACGATGGTATACTCAGTTCAGATGGGACATACGGCGATTAATGCATATAAATTGAGAAAGTGAGGTATGGGGATAACCATAAGGTAGGAGGAGAGGCCAAACACATTATTAGAGATACAGGGTGTGTCGACACTAAGGACAACGTCGGCATATCGGGGGATGTAGTATTAGATCTCAATGACACCGTCAAATTAATTAATTAAATTAAATAAATTAAATTAAAATTAATTAAATTAAAATTAAACTTAAATTAAATTAAATTAAATTAAATTATTAAATTTAAATTAAATTAAATTAAATTAAAAATTAAATTAAATAAATTAAAATTAATTTAAATTAAATTAAATTAAATGTCCGAGTCGTACCCGCATAGTACGTGTCGAATGTGCACCTCTTCAAGATACCATTGGAGAAAGGACTTAATCTACGATGGCCAAAGGGCAGACCCGACGATGGTACTACATCCAGGGATGTGAGAATTGGACAGATTGTAGCTAAATTGGTACACTTCCACTTCTTAAAAGTAAATGGTACTAATAAGAAGCGGTAATTATGGTGCATGTTGAATATACGCCAAAATGCCGAGAAGTTATAATAACATTGAAAACCCAATATGAAATTATATTGTCACAGAAAAAATATTTCACGGAAAATTTTCCAATTAAAACTTTAATTGAGTTTTTAAAAAAATCATTAAAATTTGTATATGAGTCAAAAATGTTTTACTTGAAAATAAAAATCAATACACACAATTATAGACATAAAATAATGGCACAATGATTGTTTTTAATGACTGTGCAAAAAGTCATAATTTTTTATCTTGATACTATCAGTGTTTCTAGTGATTTGAGACATTTACATTAAAAATTAATTGGATCTAATTAATTTCGTGATTGAGATCAGAAAAAATTTTTTTTGTGTGTACAGCATATTTTAGGTACTAACCAAATTATCAAATCAAAGGGGTAAGTAAATTTAAAATGTTGAGTTCGATTGTATCTACACAACAATAAAATAACATTTGGCAATATTAATAATGCAAACTGAAATTTAAAATACAAACAACATCAAATATGGACTCCACATAGACATTTTTCTCATATCCTGAAAATGGATTACAAAAATATAGTATTAGGATGTGTTGAAGCATTTCATGTACTTTTCTTGAAACTTGAGGTCATGTCAGAACTTCGCGAACTATCTGCAGAAAGTCATATGGACAAACCTTGATAGAAAAATTTTCACTGTAATTAAGGTTTCCAACATTTAATAGACCTATTTCCAATCATTTTTTACACAATGGCAAGTCGTGTTGGTCCTTTTAAGGAAGCGCTTGTGTCACAATCCCAATGTTTATTATGTTTTGCACTGAATATTTTTCATACGAAAAATATGTATGTAAGCTTTGAAGAACAAACACATTGGAGGAAACAGATTTTGAAATTTTGACTCGCACAAAACCTGACAAAAGCACTTTCGTAATTTTACAAGTTGATAAGTAATTTTTATATTTCGGTTACTATATTCCAATTCGATATTCTTTAAATTGGTAAATTTATAAACGCCCAAAATAACTTGTTTTTCTGAAGGGAAAAAATACGGTGGAGAGCAAAACTTGGCTTGATAAATGGAGTTTTTCGGACTCTGCCCGCAGGGAAATCAAACAATAATTGAGTGACATTGCAAAATTCAGAGGTGGTGAAAGATGTGCATCGGAGGACAGGTGAACGCAGGGACGCGATTTAGGTGGTTACCGACGAAAACATGAAAAAACCAAGCAAATGATTTTTGATATGACGTAAAATTGAAGTTGATCGAGTTAGCAGAGGCCTTAAATATATCAAAGAACGTGTTGGTCGATATCATTCATCAATATTTGGATATGCGGAAGCTCTGTGCAAAATGGGTGCCGCGCGAGCTCGCATTTGACCAAAAACAACAACGTGTTGATGATTCTGAGCGGTGTTTGCAGCTGTTAACTCGTAATACACCCGAGTGTTTTTCCGCTCGATATTTGACAAGGATAAGCATGGCTCCATCACTACACTCCTGAGTCCAATGGACAGTCGGCTGAGGGACAGCGACGGTGAACGCGTCTCGCAACGCGTGGAAAGATCAAAGTCGGCTGGCAAAGTAATGGCACTCTGTTTTTTGGGATGCGCATGAATAATTTTATCGATTATCTGAGAAGGGAAAACCCATCAAACAGTGACTAGATTATATGATAGTTATGGGAGCGTTTGAAGGTGGAAAATCGTGGCAAAACGGCCCATGATGAAGAAGAAAAAAGTGTTGTTCCCCAAGACAACGCACCGTGGCCACAAGTCATTCAGAACGATGGCAAAAATTCATGAATTTGGGCTTCGAATTGCTTCCCACCCACCGTATTCCCAGATCTGCCCCAGCGACTTTTTCTTGTTCTCAGACCTCAAAAGGATGCTCGCAGGGAAAAAAATTTGGCTGGCAAAGAAGAGGTGATCGCCGAACTGGGCCTATCTTGAGACACCACAGAAGGAGTGACTCGAAAGATGGTATCAAAGAATTGGAAGGTCGTTATATCATTGTATCGCTCTTGAAGGGAACTATGTTGAATAATAAAAACGAATTTTGACAAAAAAATGTGTTTTTCTTTGTTAGACCGGGGACTTATCAGCCAACCTGTTAAAAATTTGATTTTCATCCCTGGCATACTCAATTCAGATGGGACATATGGCGATTAACGCATATAAAGTGAAGAATGGCGATGGGCGAAGACGCCAAACACATTATTAGAAATAGAGGGAGTGTCGACATTAAACAGAAAAAAATCACAAAAATTTTTCTAATTTAAAGTTTTAATAGAGTTTTAAAAAATATTCAAATAAAAATTTTATTGATTCAACAATTTTTTTAATTGAAATAAAAATCAATCACAAAAATTAATAGTATCAATTTATTTTTTTAATTGACTTTCAATTAAGTTTTTAATTGATACTATCATTTCTGTGATTGAAGACATTTGAAACTAAAAAATTAATTGGATCAATTATTTTGTGACTGAAAACAATTTTTGTGTGTAAGGATAAGGCTGAAGTATTAGATCTCAATGATATGACCGTCCCTAAAGACAAAGATTATGAAGGATTATGAAAATGAAATGACAATGGAATTAATTTAAATTAAATTAAGAGCAGTGAAATGAAATTAAATGCAGCGAAATGAAATTAAATGACAGTAAAATGAAACAAAATGCTGAGACTACCCGCCAAGCGTGTCGGATGCGCACTCTTCAGAGACAGGGACTTAATCTACGAGGGCGCAAAGGGCAGATCGACGATGGTATACTCAGTTCAGATGGGACATACGGCGATTAATGCATATAAATTGAGAAAGTGAGGTATGGGGATAACCATAAGGTAGGAGGAGAGGCCAAACACATTATTAGAGATACAGGGTGTGTCGACACTAAGGACAACGTCGGCATATCGGGGGATGTAGTATTAGATCTCAATGACACCGTCCCTAAAGACTTCAAAATACGTACAGGGAAAACTAAGGTAAGTCGGAACCTCGGAATACGAATAGAGAAATCTACGACTAAGCAAGGTCAGAGAGGAGGACGAAATACAAAGCATCATGCTACCGTGTTAGCATGGTCGACATGGTCAGTTGAAACCATGGCTGAATAAAGAGGTTAAATCACGGTTACAAAAACAACAAGTTCAATATGTTGTTTACAATTTTAAGAAGTCAAAATCATCTGATATAAAATTGTATGGTATTGGTAAAAGTGGCAATTATTTATTCTTTCAATGGTCCTGAAAAACATTATTCAAATCCAGAGAAAAGTGAAGGTTCAAATTTAATTGCGTCGCCTATGAGTGATTATGAAGTGGATAATTCATCCGAGGAACGCCGATATGAGACATATAAGACTATAATACCTACGAAAGTTAGGAAGGGAAGTCAGTCAAATGGATCTTCGCCAGCTATTAACAAAAACAGTTTATGATGCAGTTTAAAAACTGATGTGCATGGTATTTTCGGACTGGAATATGTTATCAAGGTATTAAATTCATCTTCGAATAATTCTACAGTTATGAATGCGTGAGTTGGTTTTAGATGTATTTGCTATGCAGTGTCATTTGGAGAGGTGCAACCACCATAAACATATGATTTTGACATCTTAGAATTTTGTCGAAATAAAAAAATTGTGAATCATATG
>PGFW01043712.1:0-11912 GCA_003123925.1 Haematobia irritans | reverse complement strand
TCTGGAGAACGTTTTATATGGGGCTATATATAATTATGAAGCGATGTGCGACCAATTTTTGCCATGGTTTGTTTAGAGAGCATTATACCAACATCATGTACCAAATTATCAGCCCGGATCGGGATTGAATTTTGCTTCTCTTGAGGCTCCGGCAACGCCAAATCTGGGGATCGGGGTGTTTATGGGCGTTACATATAATTTATGGACCGATGATGCGACCAATTCTTTGCCATGATTGTTTAGAGACCATCGTATTACCAATACCACGGTTGTACCAAATTTCAGCCGGATCGGATGACAACTATGCTTCTCTTACGAGGCTCGCACAACGCCCAAATCTTGGGGTTCGGTTTACTACTGGGGGGCTATATTTCATATTAAGGGACCGATATGGACCAATTTTTGGCATGGTTGTTTAGAGACCCACTATTACCAACATCATGTACCAAAATTTCACCGCGATCGGTATAAATTTGCTTCTCTTTGAGGCTCCCTCGCAAAGCTAAATCTGCGGGGATTCGGTTTGCTTTTTTATGGGGTTACACCTAATAATTATGGACGATGTGTGGACCAATTTTTGCATGGATTCGTTAGAAGACATATACCAATTACCATTTCTAGCAATTTCAGCCCGGATTCGGATTGAAATCTGCTTCTCTTAGAGGCTCACAAGCCAAATCTGGGGATCGGTCTTATATGTGGGGCTACCCTATTATAATTCAAGGACCGATATGTGACCAATTTGTTGCACTGGCTTGTTCAGAGACCACCTATACCAACATTCATGTACCAAATTTCAGCCGGATCGCGTTTGAATTTTCTTCTCTTTGAGGCTCGCAAGCCAAATTCTGGGGATCGGTTTACTATGGGGGCTATATATAATTATGGACCGATGGGACCAATTTTGCGTGGTTGTTAGGACCATATACCAGACACAATGTACCAAATTTCGCAGCCGGATCGGATGAAATTTGCTTCTCTTTTTTTAGGCCTTCCGCAAGCCAAATTCTGGAGATCGGTTTATATGTGGGGGCCTATATATAATTATGGTCCGATGTTGGAACCAATTTTAGGCATGCGCTTGTTCTTAGAGACCATATACCAAACACCATGTACCAAATTTCAGACGGACTCGCGATTGAAATTTTGCTTCTCTTTTAGGCTCGCGCAAGGCCAAATCTGGGGATCGGTTTAATTACTTGGGGGCCTATTACGTAAAAGTGGGACCGATATGGCCCCATTTTCAACACCATCCGACCACATCGATAACAACTACTTTGCTGCCAAGTTTCAAGTCATAGCTTGTTTTCGTTCTGGAACGTTAAGCGTTGATTTCAACAGCGGACGGACGACGGAACGGAACGGACATGCTATTAATCGACTCAGGATATTTTACCACGACCAGAAGTATATATACTTTCATGGCGGTCTTAGAGCATATTTCGATGTGTTACAAAACGGCAAATGCAAAGTTAATATACCCCCATTCTTCTATGATGAGAAGGGTCATAAAAAACAGTTAAAACTGAATGAAATTCATATATGGAATGATTTATTGAACTTTTTTCATTCATTTGACAAACTGTACCATATTTTGTGGTAAACTTTTTTACTTCAAAATTAGAAACTGCTTACCTTCGTTTATTTATTTATATAGGCAGTTTTCCCTTAAATAAAAGACATGCTTTATTAATATATTAAATTATAATTTAGTTTACACGTTGAAAACAGACTGTCTTTATAATGTTTGGCTATAAACATTATATGTTTGCGAACACAATTTTTTTTAAACACCAATATTTTTGAGTGCAAGCATATCAATGTTCATTAAACTAGCATAACATTGTTATGGCGACATATTATGGTTCAATATGTTACGAACACTATTATGTTGGCGACCATAAAATGTTTGTAAAATATAATATTGCTTGGATGCAAACATATATTAATTTAGAAATAGCTATAAAACAATATGATTGTGTTTTAGTAGCTTGGAGCGCTATTTAACAGGGAGCGATATTGATTTAAGTTTGGTGGTTGTGGCTTGTTATTACAAAATTAACATTTTATTTTTCTTGGCAATTGATTCAGCCTACTTTCTTTATTCCTTACAAAGCTTGTGTGGTCCGCTTCGAATCCCCGGTCCGACAAAAGGCTAAAATTAAATAAAAAAAATCATTAAAATTGAAATAGTTATTCTTCTACAATGGTTTGCCTATTACAGAAAAAGGCTGCTAAAAACATAAAAAAATCTCGTGGAAGTGAGAAAGATGTCGGGCGACATATACAATTGGGCTCAAAAACAAAATTTATTGAGCATTCAGGTCGAAACCTATGTTGTTAGCACCTATATAACCTGTTTATTTTCTAATTCATTGATGATTGTAATATATAAATAAATAAATAAATTTTGAGCACAATATTGTTTGGTGTAGAATTTTTTTTTTAAGCCATATGAATATTTTTGGGGCTGCAAAACTGCTTCCAAACATATTATTATTGTTCACATAATAACATATTGTTTTTTGGAAGACAACATTATGAATTTGGATGCAAAAATACAAAATGTTTTGGAACTTTAGATAGCTACCCCAAACATATATTGTTTAGATCAATATGCTTTTTCAAACATAATTATATATGGAAGAGAATCAAAACTATAAATGTCTTGGGCCAATACCCAAAAATATATATGCTTTTTGAAGCAAAATATGTTTGGGCCGAATATATGCTTTACAGATAAAGCGATTTTTTTGTGAGCGTGTAGGAATCAACAGCATCGATGGCCTTTGAAATTATTAAAACACATTTTTTTTCTTCTTCTAGTACCTTTTATTACTTTGAATAAGTTGCTGCCTAGCAATTTTGTCCACCTTTTACATTTCAATCCTACACTCAAAAAAAAGTGAACTCTCTATTTCACTAAAGCCATATTAAACTTTTATATTAGTTCATAGACATCATTATGTTTGGGAAAAAGTTCTATTTTAGTCCAAAATAATTTTTTGCGTGATGTTAGTTAAATGAACTAAAAAACGGGAAAAAGTTATACACAAATAAAACATAATATTTCCAAAATTTTCGTATTTCTTTACAAAAATAGTTCATTTATTGTCGCTTTTAAATTGTTAAATTTTACTCTCCAAAAGATGTGTCATCATGACCACTTTCGTATGGTTCGACTAAAGACATTCTTTGCAATTTTGAACTCCAAGATTTCTCTTTAAAACATACAAAATTTTCTTTAACTACTGAAAAAAATCTTAGTTATGCTCTAATAAATTTTTCTTTGAATTTGCTCGAAAAATATTTACTGATATTTTTGCATTTATTCGGCAGTGCATTGCCAGGCTTGCTTAATACACGTTTAGTTTTAAAATTTTTCTAAAAAGTTCCATAATTTTTCTAAATTATCGAAAAGTTATCTTTCCTGGTGGGTTCACTGTTTTTCAGTGTACAAATATAATACAAAAAATCCTAAACCAATTTTTTCACAAAAGGTTACCGCGTCACTGAATATTACCTCACATATTTGAAGTTTCCAAAATGAAGCTCGAATGGATGGGGTTGTCATTCTGCTGCCGTGGTTTCTTTTCTTTTATAAACCAATTTTTCAAAAAAAACCAACATGTTTCTCACGTAATTTTAAAATAACAACATAATATTTATATATTTTATTGTTTTATTTTATATTCATTTTTACAATATTATTTTTTAACACATTCTCCCGTCATACCCATGAACAACCGCGATTTCCAACTAAAAAAAACAACCCAACGGCAAACACATCGTATTACATCGATGACAGGTATCGATTACAGGTAGATAAAAGAAATGTAGGAATTTTCCTATATTTCTAAAAAGTGGTTCCGTTAAATTTTTGAAAGGATCTGAATACTTCTTTAGTACGAATGAACTAAACATGTATTTTTCTTATGCCAAGTGTTATTCGTATGCCTATGCATATAGAATCAACGTGAGCTTCTGCCCTTCGCCGCACGCTGCTGACACGGCACTTAAAACCGACCTTCCGCTTCCCCGTCCGCACCGTTTCTCTCCGCTCCTACCCCGTCTGCCCTCGGCGCTCCCGATACACTGCCTCCAGGCCGTCCCGATCCAGGCACCATACAACGCTTACGGGACAGCACCGGGCAGTTCCCGGGCGGGCGACATTTCCCGCTGTTAGCCATCCTTCCTCCCTAGAGGTCAGTATAATTTTATAAGAATACTTACTAAATTTTGAAGGAAACTTGGTTTTAGTCGGTTTTTTGTTTTATTTTTACGAATCTTTGCTATTAGTGAATAAAATTTCTTTCGAGTAGTAGAAATTCTCATATACCCCAGCGAAGAAAACGCAGTATTAGTAAAATGCCATGCCTTATTCCTTATTTATATGAACTATTCCTAAGCTGCTTTCTCAGTTGTAGGATTTTTTTTACTGAAAAACAAGTAAATTTTATTATTTCCAATACAAAAATTTAAAACTGATGGAAATAAAATAGCTAAACTAATATTGATTGACTTTTCTTCCTATTAATTTTTTCGAAGACATTTTTTCTCCTGGGTGTATATGTTCAAATGTTAGACATATTAACATATATGTTTAGAAATCGCCTATAAATATATATGAGTTTAGAAAAGAGAAATCGATGAGAGTATGCTGCAAGTAAAGAAATGGAGGTAACCTATTGGGGCCTTAAAAAATATATACAAACAAACAAAATTCCATCTAAAAATTGTATTCCAGTGTATGCCTAAGTGAAACATTAATATTTTTTGAACAATACAAACATATTTTTGTGGACCAATTTTGAATATATATGCAGTAATGTATTTGGGGGTACTATGCAATAGAAGCGATTTTTTTTGAGGGTGTATATCAACGCAAAACAATAAATTCTGAGTGATACACAGTCATTTGTTTGCCACACTGAAACAAAAAACATGCCCGGTTCCAAAAATGTTGTCTTTACTTTAAAAAAATTGGTATTGATTTCGAGCCAAAGAAGCGGAGAATACAGGTAAGATTTATTTTAAGACACAATTATCATTTAAATTTTGGTTTTGTGTACTTGCTTCTAGGAAGCAAATTTTACATTTTTCATTTTTTCAGCTTTTTTTTCTTCATATGCTATCAAAGTCCTTTAAAAACGACGACGACAACTTTATTTTCCAAATTCAGACTCGACTTCCACAAGAAATTATGCGCATGTGTCAAGTAAAACGTTTTTAAATAACAGTGTTGAAAAACATTCTATATTGGAACGATTTTTTTTGCTTTAAAGACAATTCCCGTTAATTTTAAAGAGTTTTTCATAATATTAAAGTCAAGTTGACCTTAGCCCAAAAATTTTTTTCTTTCATGTTATGATACCCATTTTTAAGTCAAACATATTATAAGGACATTACGACTTCATTAAAAAGTTGATCGACTTTTTGGACAAGGAAAAAATCTTTCATTAGAGAAATCCATCTTCTATGCTAAGCAAAATTCGCATTCGTTTTTTAAAGACAGAAATCTTTGACCTCACGACAATATTTTTTTCAGTCGCAGTTGTTTTTTCCCGAAATTAGGAAAAACCAACCATCAAACATCGGCTCAAGCATCCGCATTTTTGGAACACTTGAAACATCGATTTTATAGGTCAACGCCGTATAGTCCTGAATTGGCACCAAATGACTCTTTTTTGCTTCCGTACGTAAAAAAAAATAAAATGAGAGGTCAACGATTTGCAACACCTGAAGAAGCAGTTTATGCTTTCAGAATGCATGTTTTGGAGAATCCTCTAGCAAACGTGCATCGACACTTTATTCAATCGCATGCAAGTTTGTTAAAGATCTTAAGGGGAATAATTTGAAAAACAATAAAGTGGTTTTCGATTCCTTAATATGTGTTTTTGTTCTGCTAATCCCTGAATTAAAAAGCACCCCTCGTATGAGAAATAACTGATTTTTGGAGGCCCTTAGATAGACCATTAAATCCTAGGAATCAGAGATAGGGGATAAATTGGTGTCCGGCGCCGAAACTGGAATTTAACCTATGACCACTAACAATGTAGAGTCAGCGATAGGTATAGTGGGAGTCCGTTATTTCAGGCTCACATAGATAATTCAACCCAATGTGATTCTCTGATCTCTGAGTGCTCTGATTCTATATTCAGCTCAATGATAAGGGACCTCCTTTTTATAGCCGAAACCGAACGGCATTTTACATTACGGTGAAACAATTTTAGAGGAAGCTTGGAAACCACTAAGAAATGTCACCAGCTATTTACTGAGAGATATAATCTAACACCGAAAAACTCGTTGGGGTTTTTGTCGAAGTTAGAAGTCAGTTTTAGTCGAATTCGAAGTGGCCTTATTTGGCCCATTCCAGCGAAGCGCTAGTTGACACTCTGTTATTTTTTTGTACCAGGCTTACTCTCCGAAATGCCTCCAGGCGCAAAAATCTAAGGGTTGAGATCCGGAGATTTTGGTGGCCATTGTGCGGTAGAAATGAAGCGGAAGGGCACTTCTTTTTTAAACCATTCATGGTTGACGCATGCGGCCGAAATGTTTGTCCTGCCTTTGGGTTTCAATACTGTCATTAGGACATTTCCCCGATAATATTTGAGATTTATATTGATCCCACGGTCGTTGAATACAAGCGGTGAGCGACCATCAGCCATCGGCGGCGCTTGAGTTCTGATGCCCAAGTAAACCCAATCGCTCAATTTAGAATGGCTTCTCCTAAAGTTTTTGGTGTTTGGTCGAAACTGAAAATGGAAACCAGGACCTTTTGCATGCAAGAAGAACATGCTTACAATTGCACCACATGGACTAACTTGCATTTTAAACAGTTTTTATCCAAAGTAATTCGATTAAGGGTGACAGTTTTCATTAGATATTTGCAATGCAATCCAAGGTGAAGGGACACATAAGTATCGGTCTGGTCCAACGTTCGGCCATATACACTTGTTCCGAAAAAACTCGTTGGGTTTTTGTCGAAGTTTAGAATCAGTTTAGTTCGAATTGGCACGAAGTGCTCTGCGGTATTTTGGCCCATTCAAGCGAAGCGCTATTGACACTCGTTATTTATTTGTACCAAGGTTACTCTCCGAAATGCTCCAGGTCGCAAAAGTCTAAGGGGTTGAGATCCGGAATTTGGTGGCCATTGTGCGGTAGAAATGAAGCGGAAACTTCTTTTTAAAACATTCATGGTTGACGCATGCGCCGAAATGTTTGTCTGCTTTGGGTTTCAATACTGTCATTAGGCATGTTCTCTAATCCCTGAATATAAAAGGCACCCCTCGTATGAAAATAACTGATTTTGAGAGGCCCTTAGATAGACCTTAAAATCCTAGGAATCAGAGATAGGAGATAATGGTGTCCGGCCGAAACTGGAATTTAACCTATGACCACTACAATGTAGATTCAGCGATAGGTATAGTGGGAGTCCGTTATTTCAGGCTCACATAGATAATTCAACCCAATGTGATCTCTGATCTCTGAGTGCTGCTCGATTCTATATTCAGCTCAATGATAAGGGACCTCCTTTTTATAGCCGAAACCGAACGGCATTTTACATTACGGTGAAACAATTTAGAGAAGCTTGGAAACACTAAGAAATGTCACCAGTATTACTGAGAGGATATAATCTAACACCGAAAACTCATTGGGTTTTTGTCGAAGTTTAGAATCAGTTTAGTTCGAATTGACACGAAAATGTCTCTGCGGTATTTTGCGTCCATTTCAAGCGAAGCTCGGGTTTGAACACTCAGTTATTTATTTGCTACCAAGTTTACTCTCCGATAATGCTCCAGGTGCCAAAAGTCTAAGGGGTTGAGATCCGGCATAATTTGGTGCCATTGTGGCGTACGAATGAACGCGAGAAACATTCTTTTAAGCCATTCATGGTTGACGCATGCGGCCGAAATGTTTGTCTGCTTTGTCATTTAGGACATTTCCCCAATAATATTTGTCCTACGGTCGTTGAATACAAGCGGTGAGCGACCATCAGCCATCGGCGGCGCTTGAGTTCTGATGCCCAAACGAAGGTGTAAGTTTTCAGCTGACCTCTTTGGCAAGTAAATCAATCGCTCAATTCAGAATGGCTGTTCTTCTAAAGTTTTTGCGGTGTTTGTCGAAACTGAAAATGGAAGCCAGGGCCTCTTTCATGCAAGAAGAACATGCACAGAAAAAAATTTCACGAAAATTTTTTCCAATATTAAATTTTAATTGAGTTTTAAAAAAATATTCAATTAAATTTTTAATTAATCAACAAATTTTTTGAATGAACAAAAAATTATAGTATCAATTTAATTTTTTAATTGGATCAATTATTTTTTAATTTACCTTCAATTAATTTTTTAATTGATACTATCATTTCTGTGATTGAGACTTTACAATTAAAAAATTAATGGATCAATTATTTTCCTGATTGAATCAGAAAAAAAAATTTTTTTGTGTGTGTTACAATTCTGTACCACATGGACTAACTTGCATTTTAAAACAGTTTTCATCCAAGTAATTCGATTTGAGTGGTGACAGTTTTCATTAGATATTTTGGAATGCAATCCAAGTGTGAAGGGACACTTAAGTATCGTCTGGCCCAACGTTCGGCCATATATACTTGTTTCCACAATTAGGAATTATGAATAGAAATCTATCCACTAAGCCATGAAGTTGGTAGCGTCAATGGCATGGCTGGATCGATTTTTTTGCGTGGACAATTTTCTATTAAATAAAGCATGTCAGAAGCAGCCTCGATACTTGAATGACGTCATGTACTTAGAAGATACTGAAAAAAGAGTATAGCGCTTATTTCGTAAAACACCTACCTATACGCGAGTCAAAAAAAAAAAAACTTTATAATAAAAGTATGATTAAGAGGGTATACTAACGGTCGTCATATATCTTACAAAAAACTTCACAACTCTTTGCAAACCTCAATAGCATTTTATCTAAATTTGTTCCATGTAAAGCTTCTGTTATTTGTTTATTTGAAAATTCTCACCCATTGGCCTTACAAAACATTAGTCCATTAACTTTGGCACTAACTCTTTTTGGTTTTTCGCATTGTTCTATACTCTTGCGGCAATTATCGATTGTTACACTGTGCTAAACTCTTTTTTAATGGGATCCCTTGCGATGAATGATTCTATTTGGTGGTTATGTTTCTTTGCTTTTGATATCTTTGGTTTCTGGCAGCCTTGTTTTTTTTATTTTTTTGTCTATGCGCTCTTATAATGAATTGCCACATGTAAAAAGATAAGGCTTGGCTTACACGGATTGGTGTTCACATGGAAAGTGCGTTAATATTACTTCTCCCCTTCCCCCCCCCCCCTGAGTATGAGCTTGGAGTGGAACTTATTTCATTGGAAAGGGTGTGATTTACATACATGGTTATCGGCTAGTTTGATGTTAGACGAAAAGTTTAGAGTTTTAATTTGACTTGTGCTTTGGTATTATTTGGTCAGATCTTACTAATTGTTGATTTTAGCTGTCGTTATTATTGTAGTGTTTATAAAATATTTAATGGTTCGTTAAAATATACACGTTGACAGACACCTCATAAAGTCTGATTTTAAATGAGTTGGCAGAGAGCAGGAAATACAAGAAGACGAAAAGTTCTCTTCTGCAAAGAAAACAAATGTCAACCTGATAGATGCTCGCACAATGCCTGCAAGCTTTGGTATTAACGACGTTGCGTCGAAGCGCCTCACAACCGGCCACGTTAATAATTTCAAATTGTTGCCAAAACATTAATAGAATGAAAACATTTATAAACGAGTATATACGTCCGTAAGGTTCGGCCAGGCCGAATTCCTATGTTCCCTGAAACTATGGCATTTGTAGAAACTTCTACTAAAGCTGTCATTCCACAATCGAATTTCTGTTGGTGATAATACTTACGATAGCAAGGTAATCTTTAGACATTCGAAGCAAAAAAAAACGTTAAAAAATAGGAGATATTTTTCAACACTTTATTTTAAAGACGAGTTTTTACTTTGATAAAAAGCATATTTTTTTTGAAGTCGGTCTGAATTGTCGAAAAATCTAGAGTTGGCGTTTAAATTATTTTGAGGTTTGGCGTCTTTAAATTATTTTGCATCAGCATATGAAGAAAAAAAGTATATACGGCAGAAGTTCGGCTAGGCCGAAGCTTATCGGTTACCCCTCCACATGGATTGCCGTAGAAACTTTCTTCTAAACACTGCCATTCCACATCGAATTACTTAGTCTAAGTGAGCTCTGAAACTTAATTCGGCGCCTGGCCACTTTAAACCATATCCTAACTAATACGATATGACAATTTTGGTATGGTGTTAGCGGCATATACTAACACCACGTTCCAAATTTGAACCGGATAGCGATGGAATTTTTGCTGCTCCAAAGAGGCTCCGGAGGTCAAATCTTGGAATACGGTTTTATATTGGGGGATATATATCATTATGGGGCCGATATGGACCAATTCTTGGCCATGGTTGTTAGAGACCATATACTAACACCATGTTCCAAATTGCTTTTCTTAGAGGCTCCGCAGCCAATCTGGGGATTGGTTTTATATTGGGCTTCTATTGTATAATTTATGGACCGATGTGGACCAATTTTTGCTATGGTTGTTACAGACCATATTACGCCAATACCATTTGTACCAAAATTTCAGCCTGGATCGGATGAAATTTGCTTTCTCTTTAGAGCCTCGCAGCCAAAATCGGGGGAATCGGTTTTAATGGGGCTATATATAATTATGAACCGATTGTCGACCAATTTTTGCCATGGTTGTTAGTAGACCATATGCTAACACCATTACCAAATTTCAGCCAGATCGGATGAAATTTGCTTCTATAGAGCGTCTCGCAAGCCAAATCGGGGGATCGGTTTATTATGGTGGGCTATATATAATTATGGAACCGAATTGTAGTTTTTGCATGGTTGTTAGAGACCATATTACTGACCACCATGTACCAATTCAGCCTGATCGGTGAAATTTGCTTCTTCTTTAGGGGCCTCGCAAGCCAAATCGGGGATTCGGTTTTTATATGGGGGCTATTATATAATATGACCGATGTGGACCATTTTTGCATTGGCGTTTTTAGAGCCACAAGTATACTAACACCATGTATCAAATTTTTCAGGCCGGATCGGTATGAAAATGCCTTCTCTGAGAGCGCCTCCGCAAGCCAAATTCTGGGCGGTCCATTTATATGGGGGTATACGTAAAAGTGGTCGATATTGGCCCATTTGCAATTACCATCCGACCTACACCAGATATCAACTTCTTGCTGCAAGTTCAAGTCGATAGCTTGTTTCGTCGGAAGTTAGCGTAGTTTCAACAGACGCCGACGGACGGACGGACATGCCTTAGATCGACTCAGAATTTCACCACGGACCATGAATGATATATGCTTATGGGATTTTAGAACAATATTTCATGCGTTACAAACGCGAATGACAAAGTTAATATACCCCCATCCTATGGGGGGATATAAAAATATACATTAAAATTTGCTTTCCTAAACCAAGTACGCAAAACTCAAAGTTTTTAAGAGAATAGTGGCCTGAAAAGTATCCTTGATCATCACTTTTCGCATTCTCTGATATTAAAGTTTTTTTCCTGTCCAAAGATCGATTTTCATGGTCCATAGAATTAAATATCCTAAAATGAAACAAAATCTCTTGTTTGAATAAAGGTCATCTTGGCTTAATAACTCATGAAAAAAATTTTCAAAATCAATGCAAATCGTTCTTTCGCAACTTAAATTTAACAAAGAATTGTCTTCCTTAATTTTTTCTTACTTTCAATAATTAGCTTCTTTGGCTCGAATCAATACCAAAATCATTAGTGATAAATACAAACTTTCTGAAACCGGGCACACCCAGGGAAATAGATTGGTTGGAATTCGAGTACGACAACAAATATAATAGTG
>PGFW01043701.1:57274-67368 GCA_003123925.1 Haematobia irritans | reverse complement strand
TATTTTTATAGAAAACTTTTATCTCCAAACTTTTTTCATGAAAAAATTTTGTCAAAATTTATATTTCTAGTTAGAAAATTTTTCGAAATTATTTTAAAAATTTTTAACTTTGATATAAAATTTTGTTTCAAAATTTTGATTTCGTATAGAAAATTTTGTCAAAATTTATTTCTATCGAAAATTTTGTAAAAAATTTTATTTCTATCGAAAATTCTTTTTCAAAATTTTATTTCTATACGAAAATTTTTGTCATGAAATTTTTCATTTCTATAGAAATTTTTGTCAAAAATTTTATTTCTATAAAAATTGTCAAAAAATTTTTTCAGAAATCAAAATATTTTAAATTTGCAATTTCCATTGAAAATTTGTCAAAAATTTTATTTCTATAGAAAATGTGTCAAAATTTATATTTCTATAGAAATGTTTGTCAAACATTTTATTCTATATAAGAAATTTTTCAAAATTTATTATTTCTATTAGAAAATTTTCGTAAAATTTATTTCTAATATGTTTGTCAAAGTTTATCTATAGAAAATTTTTGTCAAATTTTATTTCTATACGAAACTTCTTTCAAAATTTTTATTTCTTATAGAAAATTTTGTCAAAATTTATTTTTTATTAGAAATTTTGTCAAATATTTTATTTCTATTAGGACATTTTGTCAAAATATTATTTCTATAGAAAATTTGCAAAATTTTATTTCATAGAAAATTTTGTACAAAAATTTTATTTCTATTGAAAATTTTGTGAAAATTTTATTTCTATAGAAAAATTATTGCTCAAAAATTTATTCTGATAGAAAATTTTTACAAAATTTTATTTCTATAGAAAATTTTGTCAAATTTTATTTCTTTCGAAATGATTTTGTTTAAAAATTTTTATTTCTATAGAAAATTTTGTCAAAAATTTTATTTCTATATAAATTTCTACAAAATTTTATTTTTATAGAAAGTTTTTCAAATTTTATTTCTTAAGCAAAATTTTGTCAAAATTTTATTTCTATAGAAAATTTTGAAATTTTATCTAATGTAAAATTTTATTTTTATAGAAAATTTTGGCAAAATTTTATTTCTATAGAAAATTTTGTCAGAATTTTATTGCTATTGAAATTTTGTAAATATATTCATAAATATTTATTTCATATATAGGAAATTGAAATATTTTGAAATCTTTTATAAAATATTTTATCTCTTATATAGAAAATTTTTGTCCCAACCAAAATGTTATTTCTATAGAAAATTTTGTCAAATGAGGAATGTGTAGATTCCGAAAAACGTGCGTGCCACGCCAACCGTCTTGCAGTCTATAGTGGCTTTGCCAAATAAATTTGACAAACATTCCTTTTCTCTGTTTGGTTAAGCTACTCCTTGTAGTGTAGTCAACGAAATGGTTTAACCTCTAATATGCCCACATGCCTTCCTTTAGACGGCGCTTCATTAAATAAGCGAAGCGTTTTGTAAATACACCTTAAGACAACAATAAAATTGAAACTGATTCAAGAAGCTTTGCCCAGCACTTATTACTAATTTTACCGAATATAAATTTTCTCGTTTAGTTTTTCTTGCTTTTTGTGTTTTAACATTAAATATTTAATCAGCTGGCAAAAAATTGGATTCGGGAAAAGCGGATCACTTTTATTTCTGATTTTGATTTTCATGATTTGTTAATTTATTCTAAAATGTATTATTCTTAAACTGTAAGTTATTCTAAATTTTTCAATTTTATTCATGAAAATTCAAAAATTATTTCAGAATATTTCTATATCTAAGAAAATTTGTTTCAAATGTAAATTTTTATTTCTATAAAATTGAATATATATATTTGTCATTTTATCTAAAAATTTATCAAAATTACTATGAAATTTTCATAGATGGTATCAACGGCCACTAACCTTGCTAACTTGCCATATTGAACATTATTCTGTTTACATTTTTAGTGTATTCCGAAAGTTTAACTCTCCATGCCTGAGGCATATAAAGCTTTTTAATGACCTTAGACTAAAATGAGTAACAGCTTTTCCATATGATTTACTAAATCTCGTTAGCTTGTTTGTAACATAATATAACTCCAAATTGGCGATTCAGTTAGTAATCAATAAAATTTATTTCTATAGCAAATTTTTCTCAAAATTTTATTTCTATAAAATTTGTTATTTTCTATAGAAATTTTTGCAATTCTATAGAAATTTTCTATGATTCTAGAATTGTCAAAAATAATCTATAGTTCATTTCTTAAAATTTCAATTGTATTTCTATAGAAAATTTTCAAAAAATTTTATTTTTATAGAGAATTTTGCAAAATTTTATTTCTATAGAAAACTTAGTCAATTTATTCTATAAGGAAAATTTTTGTCAGAAAATTTTCAATTTATTTCTATAGAAAAGTTTGTCAACATTTTTTATCATCTATAGAAAATTTTGTTCACCAATTTTATTTCTTATATCAAAATTTTGTCAAAAATTTTATTTTTATTAGAAAATTTTGTCACAATTTTTATTCTCTATAAAGAAAATATTATCATAATTTACCAGTTTTCTGGTAGAATTTTTACCAACTTTAGAAACGTTGATTTGTTTACATTACATTGGTAAAAAGATAATTTATCATATTTTTTTAAAATTTTTGAGAGTAAAATTAAAACACGAGCTTTACTTGGAATGTTATTACATACTCAGCCATCCTGTAATATCGTTTCTCGTTAGAGTGACACTACCCATCAAACTTTATCATTCAATACTATAACGAGAAATAGTATAAGAGCACGGTAACCTGCGAGCGTTTGACAAACAGACTGACTATTCTTATTGATAGTTTAATGACAGTTTCTAAGATAGTCTGTTCATTTGTTGTTGTTTATCACTTTATTTGTTGATGAATAATTATTTTTGCCAAAGGCAATCGCTCCAAGCACGGCATGGCCATATTTTCTTTTGAAGAGAAAAAAGCAGCAAATAATTCAATTACAAAGATAAGGAGAATTAAAATATATTCCATCTGAACTACAGCAAAACGATAAATTTGTATTGCTAAGATTGGATATGTGCGGATTCGTCTTTCCAATTGCTTTGCATGCAAAAAGGCCAATTAATAATCTCTAGTTAATGGCGCCAGGTGAGTGGAGCGGAGATGTTGTTTGTACGCAGTTTAGATAGAAATGAATATGGGAATATATATAAAAGAGGAAGTTGCTGTTAGAAGTATGGTAGTTTAGACAATCAAGGCCAAAACTAATCGATCTAAGCTACTAAGACAGTGGTTGAGAACAAATAATTGTTTTGTTTTTTTTTGGAGAGATAACCTCAAAGCCGAAACAGTCATTAATAGCTTAATTAATTGCAGAGACCCTATATTATGTCATGTTTTTATTATATACTAGCTATATATATTTTTGTTGACAAACAAATCCCAGTGTAGCAATTTTGAGAGAAAATAAATATTTATTTAGACATTAACCGTTTATTTGTTTTTTAGCAGTAAATCTTTTTCTTATAGTTTGTCGGATATTAGTTAGGAAGGAGTTACTCCCAGCAGTTTTTTCCATTTTTATTCATTCAGCAGCATGTTCCTAAATCCTAGTTGGCAAAATAAAAGTAATTACAATGGCACTACTCTTAGATATTTGATACAATATTTCATATACAATTTAATACATAAGGTATAAAAATAAAATTACTCTTTTAATATCATAATCCTTGAAATTTTTTGAATTCGAACTAAACTATTTAATGGATGTTCAACAATCGAAGGCTTTGTCCGCGTTTTTTACCTCATAGAACCGCTTTAATATTTCACATATTGGAACTCCTTAAATATATTACACTTAAGTTTCGTAATTGAAATTCATATTCATATTCTATTTTGTAATTTTCAAAAGACCCGATGACCAATTATAACAATTCCGTGTTAACTTGACTATCCGCAGGAAACAAAGTTTCTTCGCATGTAGAGTTATTTCAGTTATTGCGCGATAATGGTTGGAACTCAAATCTCACTTCTCCATTCATTGATTGAAAACATGGAAATGGTTGTTTGGTTGAATTTCACATATTCTTCCATACTAATAGTGTGCTGTAATTTTGTTAAGGACTTATTCCTCGAACATTCCCATTACCATAAGGCGACGCTTCTTATTGAATGTCTTATTATACATTAGAAATTTCCTCCTAAAGACTATTAGTTACCATATGGTCATTACGCTTTCCCTAACATATGTATCCTTTTGTTTTCTCTGATGGGAAAACCAATTATTGTTTCTAGGGCATATCTGGGAGGTTATAAAACTCTTCTTCGTACTTTGCTCTTGCTTAGAGTGGGTGGCATAATTTTTGAAAATGCCGAATTGTGTTTTCATTTGTAAGTATGTGTATTCAATAAAGCTATTCTAGGTTAAGGCAGTCTCAATAGACATTCCGTTCGAGAGGATGTGTCATTTAATCAATATACTGACTCTGTATTCTGGAGGATCTTTAAGGAACGTACAAAAGAATCTTTATTTGCACGCTTTTAGGATGAAAACAAGCTATATATACAGCACACAGTAAATCCATCATGTTCGTGGTACTTATAGCTTCATGAGGGCTGTAAATACCCACTTTATTCTGGATACCCTGATATAATTTCCCTGGTAGAAGATGACTGTTGAGTCTTCATCTTTCAAAGTCTTCTCGCTGAGGGATATTAAAGCTTCCTTATCATTAATACACATTTTGATCGTATCTCTATTTTCGCTCTTCTTAATATTTTAATAAACTATTAAGGGATTCTTATATTGTAGCATTTTCTATTAGATAAGTCGATATAAACAGGGTAGAATTCCCAAACCCAAAGTTTTGTATGGCCAAAAATAGAGAACGGTTCCATGTTTTTTTTAATTTTTTTTTTTTTTTAATTTTTTAATTTCTTTGTCCATTAGAATATTTCTTTAAAATTGAAATGCTTTTTTTTACTTCTAATTAGGTTAGTTATGTTAGGTTAGGTGGCAGCCGATGTATCAGGCTCACTTAGACTATTTAGTCCATTTGATATACCACATTGGTGAACTTCTCTCTTATTGAGTGCTGCCCGATTCATGTTAAGCTCAATGACAAGGGACCTCCTTTTTAAAAGCCGAGTATCGAACGGCGTTCACAATTGCAAGTGAAACCACTTAGAGAAGTTTTGAAACCCTCAGAAATGTCACCAGCATTACGGAGGTGGGATAATCCACCGCTGAAAAACTTTTTGTTGTTCGGTCGAAGCAGGAATCGAACCCACGACCTTATGTATTCAAGGCGGGCATGCTAACCATTGCACCACAGGTGGCTCCCAACTCTAATTATATGAGGATTGTTGTCTGTAACAGTTTGTTATGGGTTTCATCCATTTTATGTTGTGCGCTTAGGTACTTCAGCTTGTGTCTAGATCAAGGAACTTTGCAACAAGGATGGGATGTGTTCCAGATTGATCTTGTGGTGAGTCCGGGTAGGTTTGGCAGAAGGCAAACGAAAAGGGTACGAGTGTCATGTGGCCCTTGGATGCATATGGGAAACATATGCTCAGAAAAAAAAGTTTCGCCAGAATTTTCTTCCAATTAAAATCTTAATTGAGTTTTTAAAAATTATTCAATTAAAATTTTAATTGATTCAAAAAAAAAAAATTTTTTTTAACAATTTAAACAAAAATCAATCAAAAAATTAATAGTATCAATTATTTTTTTAATTGGATCAATTAATTTTTTAATTGACTTTCAATTAATTTTTTAATTGATACTATCATTTCTGTTATTGAAGACATTGTTCAACTAAAACATTAATAGGATCAATTAATTCGTGATTGATCCAGAAAAAAATTTTGTGTGTGTTAAGCTACGCTGCTGTCAATCACTGATAGTAGGAATTGAGGCGACAGCTCTTGCCTGATCTTAGTTAGACCAAATCACTGTATTTTGAGTTTTGCGAATTCGTACACACAAACGGTTGTCCGCAGAATCTTTTTAAAATTATATCGCTGATTTGTGGTGCTCTGATTTTTTTAATGGGCATCATTGATATCAACTTGTTTAGAATATATTCAATCTCAAAGTCCGACATATTTTATGTTGAATAATTTTGCCAATAATTATTACTTACTACTTTTACATATTTATGTTTCACTGTTCACCAATTATCTTTTGGGGTAATATTGGAAAAAAGTAACCCCTTTGTGATAACATCCAAATCTACATACATACGTTTTGTTTTGTGATTGTTCTTGTTGTTGTTTTTTAATAATTATTTCATTTTTCTGATAAACAATGGTTCTCACAAATAGAGTTTTCTGTTGGGCACCGTTGAGAATTATTCTCTAACAGGCAATGAATGATATTAGATAAAATTTTTAAAAATTATATGAGTATGTAGTTGTATACAAATATATGGGGCTTAAAGCAACAATGTATAACAAATGCTTATTAACACCTATCCCTGAAATTACGTCAATTGTTTGTTTTTTAACAATCCACACTAACTAATGGCCTCAATAAATTTTCGATATTGATAGAAATTGAATATTTTGAAATTATGATATAATTCAATAGTTCAGATATAATTGTTTAACTATAACTTGGTTCGTCGTTAATTTGTGATTTCCATAGGCTCCAGCTGATGGACACTTATTAGATATTGTCGATAATAAGTGGCGAGAAGAAGAATTACCTTTTGATCAGATATTGGTACCAGCTGATAAATTACCCGATCCAGAAGCAGATGGTGGTGATTCACACTTGACCTTAAGTGAACAGGTAAAAACAATATAGGCGTTTTTTTTTTCTTTAAAAATTCTAATAAACGTAATTATCTTTTAGGAACAAAAATGGACTGATTTAGCATTGGGTTCCTTGGCACCAGAATCATCCTTAAATGATCAATTAAATCTCACAACTTTCTAAATAGCGAATATATAAAAGCAATCCCAAAAAATATATATAAACGAAATACTCTCCTAGAACGAAAAAACAAAAAATAAACACTGACATTATGAGCCAAAATCAGAATCTACATTCAATGACAAAACTCACAGAGTTTGTGCGAGACTTTGAAGATGAACCTGACACATTGTTTGGACGTTTTGTAAATAAAATACAAAATGCCTATAATCAAAGCTATAATACCGTAAACGATCTATCCAGCGCTACGCAACAAAGTTCATCGGCGAACAAGTCAGTCTTCTATGCTGATATAAAAAATGACAATAACTCTGGAATTACCCGTGATAGCTCTTCTTCCAGCGTCAGTTCTTCGGCCATGAAGTCATCTGTGGCCACTAGTAATGCAGATAGTGAAAGTGGTTCCATAGTAAACGAAGAGAGTAATGTTAACATGAAGACTGATGTATTACCTGCTGATGCAAATGAAGGTCGCTCAATGATTAATGTTTTGAAACGCATACGTACAATGATGGCCTCAAAAAATAATGTTAGTATGCTCCATTCGTTTTCCCCATATAAAACAGACCGTTAAGAAAATAAATTCTTTTTAGGATTTAAGAAATTACAAGGACACCGATTTACAAAGTTTTTGGATGCCCGATTCTAAAGCTAAGGAATGTTATGATTGTGCCCAAAAGTTTTCAACATTTAGGCGAAAACATCATTGTCGTTTGTGTGGTCAGATTTTCTGTTCGAAATGTTGTAATCAAGTTGTTCCCGGCAAAATCATTATGTGCTCGGGTAAATTTGCCACTGAACGCATACGAAAAAGCCATGTTGTTTACTATTTTTGTATTTGTAGGTGATTTAAAAGTCTGCAACTATTGTTCCAAAATAGTTTTAGGCTATCTACGCTCCACAAATATAACCAAAGACTTGAATGCTGATTTACAAGCCTTGCAACAGGACTTGAGCAATAAATTGGAAACAATTAATGAAAGTGAACCTAAAGTGTCGACCGTTGAACCTGCACGTTCCCAATTGCAAAGAAAAATTTCTGTGGGTTATCAGGAGGAACGGTTTGCTGGCCATCAACCTCATATTAGCTTGACTATGGACGATCGCAAACATATATTACAGCAATCGAATTCTTTGATAACACTTCACGAGGAAATGCGTAAAATGTTACCAACGCAAAATTGTGGCACAGATCTTATAGAGTTCCTAAACAGCAATCATAAATCTTCCAATAGAGTGCAAGCTATAGCAATCTTGAATGCCATGTTGGACGCTGGATTTATACAAGCTATTGTTCAAGATTCAGAAGAGACGGAATTTGACGAGAATTTGCACTATAGATTTGTTAATTTGCCCAGGTAAAAAAGTATTTAAAAAAATTATAATAAAACTCCGAATTTACTTGGATTTGTTTTGCAGACAAGCTTTGGAAGCCTATGTAGAATTGAATCAACCATTGGATAGTTGTAATCCTCAATACGAACAATTAGCGATTGAACCTCATCCACCAAAATCATTGGATGCTTCCTTTAGTGTGATGGCTAATCGAGATGTTGAATTGGATAATGCTATGCACACAACTACATCTAAACTTTTAGAATCGTACTGTGATCATGAAGAGCAGCTACTTACACAAATGCTACGCACCTATAATCTAGATCTACAGTGGGCGAATGTCCTGAATCCATTATGCTGCCGTGCGGCTAATCACTTTAAACCTGAATATTGTACAAACGATTCCATGGACATACGTAACTATGTTAACTTCAAAAAGGTTCCTGGAGGCAAACGTTTGGAGAGTACTATTGTTGGTGGTGTAGTATTTTCAAAGAACGTAGCCCACAAGGACATGGCAACGCGAGTAGAACGCCCTCAAATTCTTCTCTTACAATGTCCCATTGTCTATGAACGAATTGAGGGTAAATTTGTGAGCCTCTCCACAGTATTGCTACAAGAAAAGGAATACTTGAGACATGTATGTGCCCGCATTATGAGTTTTAAACCAAATGTTGTGTTGGTTCACAAAAATGTTGCAGGAGTTGCAAAGGATATACTAAGATCAAATGGTATAACATTGGTCATAGATGTCAAGCTATCAGTTATGGATCGTTTGGCTAGAGCTCTTCAATGTGATTTACTAACGACAATAGAAGGTAATTTAGAACAACCGAAATTGGGAAAATGTGATGCTTTCTATATACGTAATTATCATGATGAGAGCGGTGCCACGAAAACATTGATGTTTTTTGAAAAACTCCAAAGTCCTCGTGGATATACATGCCTATTGAGAGGTGGAAGTAATAAGGAATTGGCAAAAGTAAAAAAGATTGCATCATTTTTGGTATACGCCCGTTACAATTGGCGTTTGGAAATGTCATTTCTATTGGACGAGCATGCAGAAGCTCTAGCCCAAAAGCCTCCGATTTTTGATTCCAAAGAACCAAGCCCAGGTGATGAGAATGCCAACATAACGCAACATAAAAAGTCGGAAAACGATGAGGAAATAAGCGAAGAGGGGGAGGAAGTACCACAACTACGATCCATAGGTCCCAAACGGAATTTAACTGAAAGAAAATCTGAAGAGAAAATTATGACTACCACCACGGATGTTTCGGCTGATTTCAGTGATCCATTACGCTCAACCGATACTAAAGCAGCTATAGACGATAATTCACAAAAGCTAGAACTTGCCGTTGAACATCGCTATGACAATCGCTTTCGAAGTGCTTTGAGTTCCACAATTTTATCGGTCAGTCCCTTTCTCACATTTCCTCTGCCTTATTTGGAAACAGAGCAAGGTCGTAAGTGTGCATTACGAGCTCTATTTCCAGCTGAACTATATTACTCGAAATTATGGTCGAATTCAAAGTCTTCGTCGTCAGTAAACTCAAACTCTCATAATCTAGAGCGTTTGGAGAGCACTGATATTCTAACCACAGATATGGAACAACTAGAATTGAATCCCTCACATGAATTTCTTAAAATGAAAATTACAGCTCCTATTGACAACAAAGAGATACAAACTCTGCTGGCAGAGTTTCGAGCCTATGGTGGACGATATCCCAAGAGATCCAAGAGTAAGGGCCACATATCGTATATACTCATTTTTCATATTTTTATCATGTGTCTTCTTTGTGATTACAGTGTTTAAATTCCTTAAACCCAGAGTTGAAAAGAAAACCCAAATCGCTAA
>PGFW01043699.1:0-10216 GCA_003123925.1 Haematobia irritans | reverse complement strand
CAATCAACTTTTTAATTGGAAATATTTTGATGATAGTTTTTTCTGTGTAGGATAATGCAGAACAGTCAATTGTGAGTGGCTCACAATAATTTGTTTGCCAATTCTCTTCCAAGAAATCGGAAAAACCAACCGCCGAAGACGGATCACTCACATCACCTAGACAATTCAAGTACTCATACATCGGCTCAACCAATAGCATTTTTGACCAATCAAAACATCGATTTGATGGGTCATCCGCCGTGTGGTCTTAACTTGGCACCAAATGACTTTATTGCCGTACGCAAAAAAAAAATAAAATGGGAAGTCAAAGTTTTACGACACCTGAAAAGTGCTTCGACAATTGGTTTAAACGCATGCAAAAGTATAGAGATCTTAATGGGAAATATTTTGAAAAATAATAATATCGATGTTCTTTGCAGGATTTAATATCTCTGTTCTATCTCTTTAATCCCGAAAACACACAGCAACCCTCGTATGTCTCAAGACTTTTACTACTTAGTTTCTGAATATTACATGATTACACTCAAAAATCATGTATTAAGCATTTAATCCAAAACACATATCTCTTTTTAAACCGAAACATATAACAAACATCTAAAAAGAACTTTATCTAAAAAGAACTTTAATTACATTATTTCTAAGTTCAAATAACTCTGACCAAATTCTCGGATAATTGAAGGGAAATTCAAAAATTGGCCAATTAAAGCAATTATAACAAAATGGATGGAAGTGCAAATCACTGGCAATTCTAATACAATTACATTGCTATTAAATAGAAATCGGGGGGCTGAAGGGAAACAGTCAATGATTCATGACAATTTGCCAAGTATTTGTATGCATTGTACACAACACATGACTACAAGTTCGAGATCAATAATTCAGCTAACAAAATGTGGTAATGGCAATACAGAAATGTTATACGTTTTTGATTTCCACAACAATGCAATTTTTTTTTCGTCAATTTTCATTTGAAAATAAAATCCAAAATAAAATCCCTATCGAGTAGAAATAAAATACCAATAAACATTGACGACAATTGTTAATTTTCAATAATATATGATAATGCAAATAAATCGTTGGATCGTGAATCATACATTCGCTTTTTGCTACGAACTTGAATTTCAATTTTTAATGTCAGCTTTAAATATAAGCCAGCTATAGTAAATGATGATGATATGAGAAAAATCCCCACATGGTGAATAGTAAAATATTGTCTATTACTTTTCAGATTTAAGAAAATTTAATGTCATATACTGATGTCATTGTCTTCCAAATGCTAAATGGAAATGCTACAGCCAAAGATTTATATTTAAAGGAAATACATTTGAGATTTTAGACAAAGTTCAAGTTCAATGAAAGCATTGCATAGTAAATGACGACAATAAAATATACCTTCAAATAAGTTTGGCATGCAAAGCTAGAATGTTATTTGTAATCCCTGTGATATTTATCACTTATATCACAGTAAAACGTTGGCCTCTGTTGTCATATAACTGTAACTTACTTGGGTGAAAGATATACATGGGAGCTATAACTTAATCTGAACCGACTTCAGCTAAATTTGGCACATTTGACTACACTATTCATTGTACTCCTTGTGTTAAATTTGAAGCACCTCACAAGCGAAATATATATGGGAGTTCTATGTAACTCGGAAACGATTGCTTCCACAATCCAGAGGGCTCTATTCTGACCTAGAACACATACTTGCGTCAGATTTTAAGTCGACTTAATTTTCTATAGAAATAAAATTTTGAAAAAACTTAGAACATTGTCTTATAGGATTAGAATTTTGGAAAGATTTATATTTAAAGGCATTAACTTCTATATTAATAAAATGTTGAAACAGAAACTATAGTAATAAAATTTTGACAAAATTTTCTGTAGAATAAAAATTTTGACAAATTTTTCTAATAGAAATAAAGTTTGCGACAAAATCTTCTATACAAAATTAAAATGTAGTACAAATTTCTTATAAGTTTAAATTTTCAAAACTTCTTATAATAAAATAAAGAAATAAAATTTGAAAAAACTTTTCTTGAAAAAGTATAAATTTTGACAAAATTTTGTATAGGAAATATATTTTTGATAAAATTTTCATATAAACAAAATTTTCTATAGAAAAAACAAAAATACAGATTTTCTTTAAGAAAAAAAAAGTTGACAAATTTTCCAAAAGAAATAAAATTAAAAAAAAAAATTCTATAGAATAATTTATTTTCCAAATATATAAAAATTTTTGATAAAAATTTTCTATAAAAAAAACTTGACAAAAATGCGTCTAATAGAAATATAAATTTTGCAAATTTTTCTATAAAAAATAGTGCTGATGATTTGGAATGAGGAATTTGTATAAGCTAACGCAATTAAGTGTACGTGGGGGACTTTTGGATTCGTTTTTAATTCTTCACTGGTAGAAAGCGGAGGATTTCATTCAACTGCGTTACTATTAAACAGCATGTCATCTGTTCTTTTTCGTCCGTTAAGCTTCGAATGCTTCTTGCGAAATGATGGCATTTTCCAACTTAAAATTCTACAACAAATTAGTAATACACTATATCGCCGAACCACTCCTTCATTTGTTCAACAACCTAATTATCATGACCTCTAAGTTCCCTCTAGAGTGGAAAACGGCCAAGAGTGTGTCGATTGAAGAAAAAGGTCAAATCCGAATTGTCAGCAGTATGTGCCATTAAGCGCTAATGCCTGTTTTATCTATAGGTATTTCGAAATATAATTTCGAAAAGAGCAACTTAATGCTATTATATTGGAATTTAACATTTTGCTTTCGATGTCATGTTGGCTTCAGAAGTCAAGAAAGCCCGCGCAAGCGATGTTTACTGCTCGGCCTACACGACAGCTATAGAGGGGGAATTTCAAGCGCATGATAAATTATGCCGTTTTACTTTCGTTAGACCTGGAAAAGCTTTCGATCGTGCTGGATCATTTAAATGGTTAAAAGCTTCACCAATATTTCGGCTTCGGCTTTAGTGCCTGCAAACTTCTTGCTTCATACCTTTCAGGTAGGAAGCAATATGTCCAGATCAATGGGAAAATATCAAATTTGCTGTCGGTGAGGAGTGGAGTCCCTCAGGGCTCAATTCTTGGGCCAATGCTTTTCATACTTTTTGTTAATGATTTATTTACAAGCCTTGATATGTTTTGTTCCCCTTTTTCGTACGCAGACGATGTTCAGTTGCTTTTTCGGGGGGATGTTAAGAATATAGATGTCTTACAAGCTAAGATTGATTTTGTAACTAGTAATTTATACAGTTGGATGTGTCTCAATAATCTTTCCGTCAATGGTTCTAAGACAAAAGCATTGATTTTTTCATCTCATCCTGATATTGGACTAACTCTCTCTTACAATGGGTGTAATATTGAGGTTGTACACCATTTGAAATGTTTGGGGGTTACCATTGACGATAGACTTTCATTTGATGTACATATAGACAATGTTGTTAGTCATACGAATTTGACTCTACGCCAATTGTACAACTCTGATTTGATGCTGCCTTTTTCATTAAAGAAGAGACTTGTACATGCTTTGGCAATGCCCAATATTCTATACTGTATTGAGTTTTTGTTGGCACAAATGCTGGTAACATAAGGGAGGTTAAACTAGCAATTCATAGAATAGTCCGTTATCTTTATTCACTTCGTCGATATGACCATATTTCTCCTCATGTCCAGGAGTTCCTTGGGTGCCCATTTTCTAGTTTTATTGACTTCAGGTCACTTGTTCTTTTCCACAAGATTTTCAGTGCTCAGTCACTTCGATTTCTCGTGGACTTATTTTCTTTTGGCCGCTCGCGGCGAAATCAGATTGTTATGCCGCTTGCCAGAGGTTATATGGACACGTCATTTCAGTCTAGAATGGCCAGATCATATAATTGTCTCCCTACTAACTTAAAGGATTTCTCGATTTCTGATTCGACTTATCGAAAAAATTACTCGATCATCTGTTGTTGTGGTTGATTTAGTAAATAATCTTTTCTTATTTTGTCTTCTTTTAATTATATTGGGAACCTAAAATGTTTTGTTATATTTCATATTATTAATTAATTTATTTTTATATTATTTTATACACATTTATATTTATTATATACACGCATATGTTCTCACATTGTCATAACTTGATTTGTTCTTTATTCATAGTTAGTAGTCCGTTGTAATTTATATAAATTGGCCGCTAAGTGGCTTCAAATTACATGATGAAAATAAAACAAAAATAAAAATAAATAAAAAACATTTTAACAAAATTTTCAATAGAAATAAAAGTTTGACAAAATTTTCTATAGAAATAAAATTTTGACAAAATTTTCTACAGAAATAAAATTTTGACAATATTTTCTATAGAAATAACATTTTGAGAACATTTTCTAGGGAATTAAAATCTTGAGAAAAAAAATTTATAAAAATAAAATATTGACAAAATTTTCTATAGGAATAAAATTTTGAAAAAAAAAATTTTCAATAGAAATAAAATTTTGACAAAATTTTCTGCAGAATAAAATTTTATTTTCTATAGAAATAAAATTTTGATAAAATTTTCTATAGACAAAAATTTTGATAAAATTGTTAATAGAAATAAAATTTTGACAAAACTTTCAATAGAAATAACAATTTAACAAAAATTTCTAGACAAACAAATTTTGACAAAATTTGCTATAGAAATAAAATTTTGACAAATTTTTCTATAGAAATAAAGTTTGGACAAAATCTTCTATAGAAAATAAAATTTCGACAAATTTTTCTATATAAGTTAAAATTTTCACAAACTTTTATAGAATAAAAATTTGAAAAAATTTTCTTTAAAAATAAAATTTTGAAAAAAATCTTTTAAAAATAAATTTTAACAATATTTTCTATAAAATTTTTGATAAAATTTTCCATAGAAACAAAATTTTCTATAGAAAAAAATTTGACAAAATTTTCTATAGAAATAAAATTTTAACAAAATTTTCTATAGAAAAAAAATTTTATTTTGTATAGAAATAAATAGATAAAATTTTCTATAGAAAAACAAAAAAAAAATTTGACAAAATTGTCTATAGAAAAAAAAATTTGACAAAATTGTCTATAGAAATAAAATTGTGACGAAATTTTCTATAGAAATAAAATTTGACACAACTTTTCTATAGAAAAAAAATTTTGACAAAATTTTCTATAGAAATAAAATTGTGACGAAATTTTCTATAGAAATAAAATTTTGACAAAATTTTCTATAGAAATAAAATTTTGACAAAATTTTCCATAAATAGAAGTAAAAGTTTGACACAATTTTCTACAGAAATAAAATTTTGACAATATTTTCTGTAGAAATAAAATTTTGAGAACATTTTCTAGGAAATTAAAATCTTGAGAAAAAATTTTATAAAAATAAAATATTGACAAGATTTTCTATAGGAATAAAATTTTGAAAAAATGTCAATAGAAATAAAATTTTGACAACATTTTCTGTAGAATAAAATTTTATTTTCTATAGAAATAAAATTTTCATGAAATTGTCTATAGAAATAAAATGTTGACAAAATTTTCTGTAGAAATAAAATTTAGATAAAATTTTCTATAGAAATAAAATTTTGACAAAATTTTCTATAGAAATAAAATGTTGACAAAATTTTCTATAGAAATAAAATTTTGACAAAATTTTCTATAGAAATAAAATTTTGACAAACTTTTCTATTAGAATAAAATTTTGACAAAATTTTCTATAGAAAAAAAATTTTGACAAAATTTTCTATAGAAAAAAAAATTTGAAAAAATTTTCTATAGAAATAAAATTTTGACAAAATTTTTCTTACAGAAATAAAATTTTGACAAAATGTTCTATAGAAATAAAATTTTGACAACATTTTCTACAGAAATAAAATTTTGACAATATTTGCTGTAGAAATAAAATTTTGAAAACATTTTCTAGGGAATTAAAGTCTATAGAAAAAAATTTATAAAAATGAAATTTTGACAAAATTTTCTAGAGGAATAAAATTTTGAGTTAATTTTTTATATAAAATTTTGAGACAAAAAATTATTGCGAAAGACATTATCCCGTTCCCTTCTGGATGTTGTTAGCATTTTGAAAAAATGTCAATAGAAATAAAATTTTGACAACATTTTCTGTAGAATAAAATTTTATTTTCTATAGAAATAAAATTTTCATGAAATTGTCTATAGAAATAAAATGTTGACAAAATTTTCTGTAGAAATAAAATTTAGATAAAATTTTCTATAGAAATAAAATTTTGACAAAATTTTCTATAGAAATAAAATGTTGACAAAATTTTCTGTAGAAATAAAATTTTGACAAAATTTTCTATAGAAATAAAATTTTGACAAACTTTTCTATAGAAATAAATTTTGACAAAATTTTCTATAGAAAAAAAATTTTGACAAAATTTTCTATAGAAAAAAAATTTTTACAAAATTTTCTATAAGAATAAAATTTTGACAAAATTTTCTACAGAAATAAAATTTTGACAAAATGTTCTATAGAAATAAAATTTTGACAACATTTTCTACAGAAATAAAATTTTGACAATATTTGCTGTAGAAATAAAATTTTGAAAACATTTTCTAGGGAATTAAAGTCTATAGAAAAAAATTTATAAAAATGAAATTTTGACAAAATTTTCTAGAGGAATAAAATTTTGAGTTAATTTTTTATATAAAATTTTGAGACAAAAAATTATTGCGAAAGACATTATCCCGTCTCCTTCTGGATGTTGTTAGCATATGTTATAATACCCAGAGTGGTGTATAATGGTCCATGTTTGCACGCAGAGAAGGAATATGATCACCTCAAACATGTTTCAAGAGCAAAATGTTATTTTTGTATGGTGACAATGTAACATGTTTGCCACCAAAATGTTATTTTCTCGTCAAATATAACCCGCTTGCCGAAATCAGATACATGATTTCCGAGAAAATAACATGGTTGCGAAAACCATGCTACATGGTCACCACCCAAAAATAGCATTTTGCTCTTAAAACATGTTTGAGGTGATCATATTCCTTCTCTGGGTGTGGATACAGTCACAAGTTTTTAATCGATTGACTTAAAATTTGCTATCTATAGGTATTGTAGGTTCGTGCCAAAGTTGATATATATCGGTCCAAATTTTGATATAGGCTCTAAATAGATCGATCATCCAATTTGACTTCATGAGGGCATGGAAACCGCATTTTTTCCGATAAGTCAAAGGCAATTCATAGCGATCAATATTTTGAAATATCTGCTTTATTGACCAATCTCATGATATGACTATATGGATCCATAAAAACACAATTTTCACCTGACATGCCCGCAAAATGTGACCGGCCAAATTCGGCACCATCTTTACTTGTTATCGTATGCTTTGATAGCAAATAAACCCGAATTTGTGAGAATCCACCATAAGCAAGGCAAGTGTACTACTCTTCACTTTTTTTCTTGGAAACTTTTTTTCGTGTATTTCCTGTCACCAAGACTTTCCGGTGACCTATGTCAACATGCTCTACAACCAATCAGGTATCCAAGTAATTCTATAAAAATTAAATTATTGTCTAGCAAAGTACTTGACGAAGTACGTGTGTAAAATTTTATAAACACCATAATTGATTTCCGGTGAATGACACCTCCGATATCTTACAGTTAGTCCACCAAACCAACATACCATAGAAACTAGACATAAATCTCGTCTTTACAGTATTCCTTAAAAAGTTTGAACGTTGTGTGATCAGGTGTTAGTGACCTTTTAACATTCGTCTCTCCACTCCTCTATTCTGCCTTATACGTCAACTGATTTACTTGCCTAATTAGCATATTTTCTGATATCTTGGTCATAAGTTTGTTGAATTGTTTATATTTATTTTTCTCTTTCTGTGTTTTTCGTATTTTGCCATCTCCAAGCCGGCTATGAGAGATACTGGAGAAGAAACAAACACACAATTGTATACATGACCATTTTTTATTGAGTTAGACCATGATTTGGTGTGAACCACCAGCTAATCGTTCACATACCAGCTTCAAAAGTGCGTGAGCTGTTTTAAATTGCCGGTTTTGCCAAAATATTAGACGAAACTAGTTTTGCCTTTGATATATAGGTGATGATTGCGTTTTTACCTACAAACCCAGCTTTGCGAACAAATGACAGTTTTTTTTGTAGTGACGACATATAAAATTCAATCCAATCTATTAAATTTCACCTACTGACCATCTATGAATCATATGACCCAGTATATGGGGTGTTGTTACTTTTGTTCTACGCAGAGAATGAATGAGTTTCGAAAACGAATTTCCTGTTCAAAATCACTTGTGAAGCTGCCCGCTTTATTGATTGGTAGTTGGGTATGTCGATTCGATTGACTCAATCGTATACGAGGGTTGCCCTTTATATTTCGGGATTGAAGAAAATTTTACCAAAAAACTACCAAACAAACAATATTATTTTGTCAAAATTTTAATTCTATAGAAAATTTTTGTCAAAATTTTATTTCTATAGAAAATTTTGTCAAAATTTTATTTCTATAGAAAAATTTGTCAACATTTTATTTCTAAGGAATATTTTGTCAATTATTTTATTTTAAGAAAAGAAAATTTTTGTCAAAATTTTATTTCTATAATTTTGAAAACATAAAAATTTTTGTCAAAATTTTATTTCTATAGAAAAATTTGCCAACATTTTATTTCTAAAGAATATTTTGTCAAAATTTTATTTCTATAGAAAATTTTGTCAAAATTTTATTTCTATAGAAAGTTTTGACAAAATTTTTGTTTCTATAGAAACTGCTTTCAAAATTTTATTTCTGTAGAAAATGTTCTCAGAATTTCATTTCTATAGAAAATGTTCTCAAAATTTCATTTCTAAAGAAAATTTGCCAAAATTTCATTTCTAAAGAAAAATTTGCCAAAATTTTATTTCTATAGAAAATTCTTCTACAAATTTTCTTTCTATCGAAAAATTTTCCACAAATGTTCTTTCTATAGAAATATTTTCTAGAAAATTTGTCAAAATTTTATTTATATAAAAATGTTCTTATCATTTGACTTCTATAGAAAATTTTGTAAATTTTCTTACAGAAATGGTCAAATTTTTCTAAAAAATTTCTGAATTAACAAATATTTTATTTTATATAAAATATTGTTTCTATTAATATTTTTAAATTGTTATTCTATAAAAATTTTTCTCAAAATATTCTCATTATTCAGAATCTTTGTTAATTTTTTTATAAGAAATGGTTAAAATTTATTTTATCCAGAAGTTTTCTCATGAATCTATAATTTTTTAGAAATGTTTTCAATTTTATTTAGAGAACTTAAAATTAAATTTTTATTTTTTCATCAAATTTTGTTTCTATTGTAAAATGTGTCTCAAATTTATTTCTATCAGAATGGTGATTTGCAAATTTTATTTTATAAATTTTCTGCAAAATTGTATTTATAACAAATGTTGCTCCATTTTGTTATAGAAAGGTTCAATTGTATTTTTTAGAAAAATGTGGCCAAATGAGCATGTTTTGCTCATAGAATAAGTTTTCATAAATTTGTTAATTTTTTTTCTATAGAAATGGTTCCAATTTCATTTCTATAGAATATTTCTCAGATATTTGATTTCTATAGAAATTGCAATTTCAGAAAATCCAAATTTTATTTCTATAGAAATTCTTTAATAATTTATTTTTATCTATCAAAAATTCGTTCCATAAATGTTCTCTAAAGATTTAATATTTCTTAGAAGATTCGTCAAATTCTTTATTCTATATACAATTTTTTTCTCCAACCAAATTTGATTTTTATAGAATATGTTGTCATATTTTGTTTTAACAGAAATGGTCAAAAATTTTAATTTTTTATAAAAGAGTTACAAATATTCATTTAATCATTTTTGTTCATTATTTCTTAATATGATTTTCTCATAAAAATTTTTAACAATTTATTCTATAGTAAATTTTAAATTTTCTCTATAGAAATGTTATTATTTCTATAGTGTTTCAATTAACGAAAAAATTTCTGCAAATTTTAATTCCTATAGAACTAAATTAAATATTTCGTCAAAATTTTATTTCTATTAGAATAATGATCTCATTTTTTTCTAAATAGAGGTTCCAAAATTAGGTTCAAAGATATTCTTTTCTGTAGAAAGTTTCTCAAGAGAATTTTCCATTTTTGTTATAGAAATGGTCGCAAATTGTCCAAATTTGTAATTTTTATAAGAAATGTGGGCCAAAATGCATC
>PGFW01043689.1:20592-35475 GCA_003123925.1 Haematobia irritans | reverse complement strand
ATACCATTAAACTAGGATCAGAATTCGGCAATGGCATATTTCCCATATCCCATCACAAGGAAACCCACTATTTTCGACATCGATTACACCGCCTAAATACTGAGGATTATTCGGGGGTATTCACATCTGGATTTCAATTGAAAAACTATCTAAATATCAAATGTCAATTTATCAGCTTTTGATCATTATTATCCAGACAAAGAAACATTCCCTTGAAGAAATCTGCAGGATTTAACCCTTTCACTACTGATGTCCACTTAGAAGGACATTCGAAAATACACCAAATTCTATTTTCCCAATTAGTTTCGTATTTATTTTCTCGATGTTATTTAAAGTATCATAAATAATTCCCATATTGGAGAGCATTAAAATGCAGTTTTATGAACTTCGAAAAATGCGAATTTTTGAGACCACATGTCTCTAGTAAATGGGCATTCATACAAAAATTATAGCTGATATTAGTTCGGGTTTTTTTTTGTATTTTTTCTCACACTTCCAAAGATATTATAGGCCAAATAGCGTCTTTTTTCGTAAGGCCATTTGATTACATCCAGATTCCAATTTTTCAAGCAAATTTTTTCATTATAAGCTCTTGACAAGTATTGAGTGGTTCTTCAAAAATTACAAATCAATGTTCTACATGATATTAGTCCAAGTAAAAACAAAGGAAAAATTAAAGATTTTAATATCAGGTTTATTTCGGTAGTGAAAGAGTTAAACAAAAAATGTTTGTCAATGACTGAAATTTATTTCTCTGATGTCAATTCTCAAAAATGCTTTTCTAGCAAAAAATGGGCTAGAAAATTATTAAAGAAAATATCATAATTAAAACAATTTTGAAAAATTCTAAATTCTCCGCTTTCGAGATGGAAATCCAATTATTTTTTTGCAAACCTTTAAAAAATTATAATTTGGCTTGTACAGTAGTAGTAGTTATTCGGTAAAGAAAAAAAAAGAATATTATAAAGATTTTTATATTTATTTTTATGCAGGAGATTTTTATGTCCACATGAACAATAAAGTTAGAGAACGAAGAAGGTATTTATTGTTTATTTTTTTATAGATTTTTTTAAAATAGATAATTAAAAAAATTAAAGCCAAACTATTCATGTAAAACTCTAAAGTAAAATATAGTCACCTTTGTACATAAATTTTGGATCATCTACACATGTAAAGTTTAAACATTTTTTTTAATATATTCCCCAGGATATTTTCCCTTTTTATTTGCGTGGGAATATAGTACAGGTGTGGGGTTGCTTCACATTTCCCAAACCGTCATCATATGGTGCAAATATTTACCACCCATTTTTAAAGTCATCCAATCATTGGATTTAGCCTATGCTCTTTATGAACTTGACTTCTTGAACCCCCGCCCTTTTAATGGTCATCGGTGAATGTGTTTTGCGTGTGGGTTGGATAGAGTCAGAACCGGCGTAATTAGTCAACAACTGCAGGAGTTAAAAGTTCTTCTTATGACCAAACAGTTGCAACACTATTACCACCCTGCTGAAGTTGAAGAAGTTAGAAGTTACCCACCCTACTTGTAGTACACATGACACAAAGAGCATATCTCTGCAATACTATGTTTATAATTTTTTTTTTAATTTAAACAAAGTCAAGTCAAAAAGGCCACCTGTGCCGTGCTTGAGTCAAAACCGCAAGAAAATTTTTTTGAGAAAAAAAAACCCATACAGGAAAATCTTCATGACCTCGTCCTAACATCCCTTAGGAAGTAGAAAATGTCACGAGTACTGCTTCCACAACCAGCACATGAGTCAAAAGGGGTTCGTTCTGGTTTGAATCTCTTGACCACGACTTTGGGTCACTCGTCATAATTCAGTCAATTTGATTTAATTCTGTTTGGTCAGTGTTGGGTTTTTTCTGTGTCTTATCAACCATTGTGGTTTTCAATCACTTGCGTATCTCCGCAGTTTAGTTTTTTTTTGCCCATGGCCCATGGGGTCCTGTGAGGATTGTCCTGTCAGAGAGAAAACAATAACAAAACAATAATGAAGAATTATAATGAAAGTTGTATTTAACACAATTTTCAGATGTGTTGTGTCAGCTAGAATTCTTGGTTTTTCCTCTTTTTTTTGTTTAGGGGTGTTATGGGCAAATATTGTATTAACAAGCCTTCTTTTTGCTTGCACAGGTGAGGGTGTTTACCCTTAGTGCCTTACACAGGTGAGTAAGGCGAAACAGTGGCTGAGGTATATGTATGTGTTGTGTGTGTGCATTTGTGAATGCATGTGTTTGTTATATTTGGTATGCATACAAAGCCAATTATCTATTCATTTTCATATGTTTACGTGTTTAACGAAAACACTAAGTGACTGCATGAGCCGCAATCAGCCAAGCCAAAGTCCTGAACGTTATGAGTGAGTGGGTTGTTTTTATGCAGGAAATAGTGAAAGATTTGTGGTCCCTGTCTCTACGGTAGAGTTAGAGTAGGTGTATGCATGCGTGTGAGTGTGTGTGGGTCTGTGTATTAGTGTGATGTTTTCATATATCTGTCAAGTGGAACCGATAGACCAAAAAACACCAGCTCAAGAGCTTCGTTTTAAGGACACTTGACGCTTTACAGGACTCAATGGTCAAACACTTGTTCAACGGAAACGGAAGAGTCAAGTTGTGTGTGCTCAGTGTTTAGTGAGAGACACCAAGTGAAGATCCAAGTGAAGACGCAGCAAAGAAGATCTTTTGAAGAAAAAAAAAAAATAAAATAAAATATAGAAACCAGAATTTTTAAAAAACTAAAGTGCAAAAAAAAATATAGAAAATCAAGTGTCTCCATTTAATATCTTCTCTAAATAGAGCGAGACATTAATTAAATTGTAAATTCAGCTGAAAATATAAAAAAAGCCGAGTAAGTTTTTTAAAGGTTTTTTGTTTCTTTAAACGTTAACTATAGAATAAATTTAAAATTATAATTTTATAAATATATATTATTTTTTTTTAATTAAAAATATATTTGAAATATCCAAGGTCCACAAAAATACACTAAAAATAATTATTGATTTAAAAACTCTTTATTATACCATCTATTTACTATGAGTAAATAAATTAAATTGAGCTTGGTTGCTGGTTTGAATGTTCCCGGTATGCTTTGAAAAAGGCTGAACAAATTGTCTTGAAATTTTTCAGGGGAGTATGGAGAGTAATAACGTGGTGAAACGTAATTTTCTTGGGGAACTTCCTTTTCTCATCCTTTTGAAACTTTAACTTACTTTACTTTTCTTGAACCTTTCAGGGATTGTATTTAACGGTCCTAATGACCAAAAAAAATTTGTAGCGATTTTTTAATTTCCGGTAGAAGACCTCCTCGCTTGCCGACATTTTTAAAAGTTTACTTATAATCTTCTGATAAATGGAGCATATAGGGTGTAGTACATCATTTCGTGATATTTGGTTAGGGGATTTTCCTTGCTGTACTTTTCTAAGTCTCAGATTTTCTTACACGCAGAGAAGAAATATGATCACCTCAACCATGTTTCAAGAGCAAAATGTTATTTTTGGATGGTGTTATGGCAAAAATGTTCTTTTCTCGCCAAAAATAATATGCTTGCCGAATCACAGACCATAGTCTCGAGATAAATTTATTTTATATGGCTTTGTTATGGCGATACTATATCATTGTTACATCATTTTTACTCGCATATAATAATATTATTGCTCTTCTTGTCAATCAGGCAAACTGATAATCTCCTTGGGAGAAAACTACTATCTGTTCCTCATAAGAATTTCTGTCATTAAAAAACGATGTGCTTTGAAATGGTTATATCTGTTCTTCTTGGTGTAAAGCTCGTCCTTCTTAAACCGTTCTTTTCAACTAAATTCTCTTATTAATATATATATGGGGATATATTTATTACAATTTACAGAGTGATGGGATCGCTCATTATTTGTAAAAAAATCTGGTATCGGTCAATGAGTACGCCTTTGAGCAGGGACCGCTAGTATGAGGGAGCCTTGATCCTTCAGTAGTAATCGACGTTTCTTGAAAACATTCATAGAAATACAGGGATGATCCACAGCCAACACCAGAAAATCGAAAGAACTTTATTTGATTAATCCTCTAGTCTCAAATTTTCTGCGAGCTCTTCTTATATGGCAGTCTCGTCGCCCACAAAAAGCAAACTTTCGTAAATACCTCTACGAAATGCGTACCCTTTAAAACCTAAGTCCTCCGAACACCAATATATGACTTCCGTGATATCCCAAATCAATAACATGTTTTTATTGTAATCAGTATCATCAAACAAATACTCATCAAGATTTCCTTCTCCAAATAAAATTTTGTACATTGAATTCTTAAAAAAAAAGTTCAATTAAAAACTTAGTTGTTTGACTTACACTTTTTTGGTTATCTAAACAAAGTTTATTCATTAAAATTAATTATATGAAATACAGTATGCTTTTAATTGTATTTATTTACTGTGAAATTCTGTGATTTGCTATTATCGATTCTCTGATATCATTCTCAACCTTAAAAATTATCAGACTCATTAATTCCTCTATAGATATGAAGACAAAAAATACATATTTGTTTCTCAAGCAGCGCTCAGATACTAAACAAAGCTTTCATATATCGTAGTTCTATTAAACAAACATCATTATAATCACCTAAAACTCTTTACTGAAGTTGATTGATTGATAGTCATTTCAATTAAAAATGATTATCGTCAATCCAATTAATTTCTTAGATTGAGAGAGAAAACATATTTTTTTTGGTTATGCGGCTGCAGACATAAAACAAAGCATTATAGTATTCTGATAAAAACAAATTATTACTAAACCTCACTACCAAAAATATTTACTGAAGTTCTCGAAGAAATTTGTATGGTAATCGTCTGCAGGTTTGAAGTTTACGTTAAATTTATATATATAGGCGGGCGGTTAGTATCTTTGATTAATCCAGCGAACAACAATTTGAAGCTCTCTCTAAAGGCACTAACTTTAAAACCACTTCTAAAAAGAACTGTCGGCTCCCAACGATGATCCTTATTTACAGAAACTCGTGGAGGCACAGTTCAATGTTAGAGTAACGATTTGTATAATTCGCTTTTTTTCATATTTTTATCAGGAAAGTATATAATAAAGTGGGTAGCAAAAGTAGTTATACATTTTGCCGAAAAAATGCTAAATACTTTCCTACGAATAAATTGCAAATTTTTGCAAAATATTCTGATTTAAACATTTCAAGACATTTAATCGCAGTTAAAAATCCATAAAAAAATTATAAAATTATATACTTTGTTCAACAATATTACAAAATTTCTTAAATTCCTCATCCAATAACTCTGAATTTGGATCAACCTTAAGAGCATGAGTGCAACATTCAGTTGAAGAGTGCATGGACATCACCGCCCTAAATGACAAAGCCCCATGTTTAACATGCATTGCTTTCCTGCGCAATTTGGCACCATTTCAGCGACGCAAAAAGAACATTTTTCAGCTACTTTTTTGGCCGACGCTTTTCCTTTGCCTCGGGTTTAATCTCAGAGGTTTTTGCTATAAATAGTTTTATATATTGAACTCTTTTTTTTCTGTTTCCCACTTATTTCTTACTAGGAATTCCTTGTTTATTTTTCAGTATCGATCGTAGTTATGGTTCCAATATACACGCATGCAGACGGGGAAGTACAATCACACAAGCAAACAAAAGATAAACCTTGGATACACTCTTAGATCCCTCATTGGTGATCGATGAAAATCGGTTTTGACATACGCTGTGATAGTTGCGATATACACATTCTGTCGGAACTAGAAAGGAAGGATAAAAGCGTCTTCATAGCATTTCCTGAACATGATAGACGCTAATGAAACCATCAATAAAAGCATTATTAACCAAAATATGGGAAATACAACCAGAGATTAGACATCAAAGGGAGTAATTAAAGCCACATTGAAAATAGATGATAATTACTCCTTTCCACCTCAAGGTAAATCAAATTGTCTGAATGATTACCCTGTGACTAACTTTGTCATTTACTCATCATAACACACCTTTTTTCTTTCGAAATATTCAGTGTACGTTTTCGGTGGGCGGAAAACCGCGAGTAAGGATCAGACTTACAAAGCCATAATATTTCAACCGTAATAGATTACAAAATCTTAGCCAAAATTACAAACCTCCAATACCAGACCAACAAACAACAAGCGAAAACTAATGAAAGCATAGAGCCTAGTTACATGAATGAATTTGTTCATAGGGTTTCTCTTCTACCATCACAATACACGAAAAAATCACAAAGCCGAAATGCCTGGACGAGAGCTAAAGGGATTAAAAGGTATATTTGGTTCATGCTTATACCATCTTCATGAATTTCCTACCACGAACTCCAAGCGAGAAACGAAAGCTACCAATCAATCTAGAGTCACTAATGGTTGATTAATTAAATTCAATTATATGGAATCTTCCTCTGTCTACGCCTTGAAAGCTTTAATTTGCGCTTTATTTTAGATGCATTGTTTCTAGTGATTGGGATTCTGAACCGCGGCCTTAATTATTATGACCTTCTTGGTGAGTTTGGATTACTACGGTTACCAAAACCAGGGGTCCTAAGGACATTTACAACGAAAATAACAGGCACTTACTTATATACGAGTATAATATGATAGACAAGATTTTAGGAAGAAATAGTATTCGTTTAGGGGTAAAAAAAAGTGAGAGGAAATGAGAAATTGATCTTAGCTAACTCTGTCACTATAAATATATGGGCTAAATCTTTCAGGGCACGTCATCGTCCTCGCTGTTGAATCATGGAAAAAATAAAGAGTATCCGTTTGAATTTGTTGAAAATTTCCTATAAACTGTAGATCAGAGAAACTACCAAATACAATAATATTCAGACCCTAAATCAAGTGATGTAAACTTAGGATCACACTTATTAATTTACGCACCTAGAGTCCAATTCTGAGTTGGATCCTTCTCTATCACACGTTAGACAAAACCACAGTAAACATCCACTTCACTTCAACTGAGCTCCTGGAATCTCGCGAACACCATATTTTTTACATAGGAATTATTAAAATATTCCTCCACATCGTTTTATTCTCAAATAAAACCAGCCCTTTATATCGCAAGAAGACACAAAAAAAAAGACAATCATTCAACATAAAACAGCCAAAAGACAAATTATTTTTCAATTATTTACTCAACTAGTTAGCCGCGCTATGAAAAAGTGATTAACATGGCACTCAAGTTGTAAACGGCCTGCAAGTACAAATGTTTAATGACAAATAGTGACATAGGCAAAAAAGTGTCAATTAACTTCAAATATTTCAGAGTGGTCATACACCGAGCCATTATACGCTCACTTGGACTTGGCTGTCCATATGAGCCTCCATCAGTGTCCGTCTGGCCCATCCATCCTCCAGGGCGCCCAAATACAAATTGAGTCGAAATACTGCGCAATCACCATAAAAGGAGCATTACCACACTCATCTGTTGTTATGTGAAAAGCCATTTTGCATTCCTGTTGTTGTTATTCTAAACTTCTATTGTGATGAACGAAATATCTCCTGCCTAGCCAGAAGGTTATTGCGAAGATAGACGAGAGAGAGAAAAAATGCACATGATAATAATAACTTTACGAACGTGTGCAAGTATCCACGATTACGCGCTTGAAATCTAGTCAACGCACTCAAGAACTGTTGATGGCTGATGGCTACATGGATCAATTTCTGATTTACACACCAACACGGCAACATGAAAACTCACCAAAAATCGATCATTATCATCATCCATTTAGGTGACTCGACAGGGCTTCCACAGACCGCACATAAATCCATAATATATCTGGTCCAGAAAATAAATTAAATTTTGAATTTTCTTAAATCAGCATTCGCAAAATGGTGTCTACACAACGGTCTCTGGTGTAACACACATACGAGTTGCGATGGTTCCAGCATTCGCCGACTTGCTTACGAAAAGAATCTGGCGTTCTATTCCAGTTTTAGTTTTTCAGGGGTCGCATTAACCCACTCGCTGATACATACTGGGATATCTTCTGTTGTTTAAAGATCTTAATGGACGCGACAGTGAACGAACCTGCAGTACCGACTGAGCTGGCCCGGCTTGCCACTTGAGCCAAAGACAACATCTACAAGACAAAATTCGGAGAACTTTTTACCCAGAAATCTACCTCAACAAAACAATCTTTATATTTTCAAAATGTTATTTCGCTATAGACGAACATTTCTGTCCAACCAATTCCTATTTCTTCGAAAATTTTCCTTAAGAATCTTTATTTTCTATAGAAAAATGGTCCGGTCAAAATTTCATTTCTATGAGCAAATTTTCGTCAAGAAGTTGCTTTGTCTTGTAGACATTTTGCTCAAAATTTTATTTCCTATACGACCTGCAAATTTTGGTTAAATTATCAATTATCTATAGAAACATCTTTGTCCAAATTTCTTATTTCTAGTAATCTTTTTTCTTAAATATGATTCGTCTATACGACAACCATTTTGTCAACAATTTTATTTCTAGTCATTTTTTTATTTACCTTCTATAGACAACATTTGTCAGAAAATTTTATTTCTACTAGAAAATTTTGCCAAACATTTTTATTTCTAGTCATTTTTGTTATTAATTATTTCTATAGCAAATTTTGTCAAGAATTTTATTTCTATGAGACCAAATCTTGTAAACATTTCTCTATTTCTAGTCAATTTTGTCCAAAATTAATTCTATACGTACCCTAAGTTGTCAACATTGGTTAATTCCTCAGTAGAACGATTTTGTCAACCCAATTTACCTTCTCTAGTCGAGCCCATCTGTTGTTCCAACAATTTGTATACTTCTATAGAAAAATCTGGCCACAGAATCTTTCATTCTTCTATCACCCCGAAATGTCTGTCGCAAAATTTACATTTCCTATAGACCAAATCTTTCGCTCACAATCTTTTAGTTTTTCTAGAAACAGTTCGCCGTTGTCAAATTTTATTTCTTTAGTCCACTTCATTGTCAGCATTTTATATTCTATACGTCGCCACATTTTGTCACAACTTTATTTCATAACAGCACACACACAAACAATATCTTTTTTCGCTGCATGCCCGCACTCAATCACGAATACATTGATCCCACACTTAAATCTCTAACCCTTCGACACTATGTCCGGTACGCAGGGCTATCCACGGCGATACAGCTTGTGCAACGCTCTTGTATGTCAAGCCAACGAGAGGAGTATCATACCGCGAAACCTTCTTAGTAATACACGCCGCCGGATCGGCTTAGAATAAGATCTGATCCCCCCCCTCGCTCCGATTGTACGATGTCCCGTCGCTGTCTGATCTGCTCCGTCCTCGTCTGTCCGCTCCGTCTGTCTGATCTGCTCTGGTCGCTGTCTGTTGATCGTACGCATGGTTTATGTGTGCAAAGTCACACGCCGGGCAGTATCTCTAGTCCGATGTGCCCTAAAATTTGGTCATAGGGTCCTACTTTCCGGCGTCAAAGACGACCCTATCTGATTTTGGAAAAAATGGTTTCCAGATTCTAGATGACTGCCTGCATCAATACGTATGTCGCCCGTTTCACCGATCTGGCTCATCAATTCGGCGTAGTATACCACCGATCTTCTCAAATTCGTTACATCCTAATATTTGAATGAGTACTCGAAACTCTGCACAAATACTCAGAGGCCAAAATCGTTCAGATTTAGATACTAGGGCTCCCATCATATACCGCGGCGCTTCTGCGCCGTTCTACACTCCATTTGCCCCAGAGCCCAGTTTTTTGCTCCCCGATTTACCGGTTTCATATTTTGCAGTAGGGAGTCAGAACTGGGCCCCGCGGAGGTCCGAATTAGTGTTGTTACTAGCTCGGCCGTGCGCCAATTTGCTTGCAAATCGGTCTCAGATTTGGATAACTACTTTTCCCATATCAAAGCTTTTCGCCCCTGACTCTTACACTCATCCACTGGCGCACCGAGGCCAGATTGTTTACTCCGATCTTAAGCTTGAAAATTTTTGCCCAAGCAGGGATAGAGAATTAAGCATTGTATAGCGTATGCGTCAAATTTGCGTCGAAATCGGCTTCAGATTTAGGAGTAGATACCGCTCCGATCAATATATACCCTCGTTTCTTCTGATTTCGACAAAAAGATGGCCAAAATAGCCAACATTTTCACTTTGAAACATCGCCAAGCTGCTTATCGGAAAGTTGTAAAACTGCTCTAGATTTTGCTCCTGATCTCTAAATCATAACCCTACTAGCTATCGAGCGACATCAAAGCCCAGCTCCAGAATAGACGCTTTTTCGGAAGTTTCCTTAAATTGCCCGTTTCAGTTCTACTGTTTCCATCAACCATTCTTCTTTACCTCAACGCATCCAGTGTGTTCCACGACCTACAGGGCCCGTGCATTAGCCGAATTAAAATTGTTCAGAGTCATAGATGAGCTTGCAAGAACCGCATCTACATCATTCTTCGCCAAATCAGAGGATTGTAAAGTGCTATTTTTGGACAAACCTTTATTATAGTACCGCCCCCAACACACTTTGAGATGGTGGATACCTGGGTATCGACAAATTTAGGATCTACAAACGTGAGGGCAGGGTACGTACCACTCCACCTCAGGTCCGCCCCGGCCCGAACTGTTAGAGCTCTTCCTCTAGACTGCGGACCTCTTCTTCCAAGCATGATGGTCGTTCCAGCTAGTAACTGGTTGCCTTAGCGAATTAAATACACATCTCCGAGTCTTAAGATGTACACCTTCTCGAAGAAAATGCTGTCACATCTCTGTCCAAGATCGAGTGATATGTAAATGTACTCCTACTGTTTGGGACACGGACACCGTTTTATACATACGCATAGCGCCCCAAAGCACATTTGACCGGATGTGCATATGTTATCCGAAATGTTAGAGTCTACAACGTGGTGGCATGGGTATAATATCAGTCGTGCCCCCGGCCCGGACTGTTCAGACTTTCCTTACTGGTATTGATTTATTGAACATTTCTTCATCACCGAAAGATGATCACGTATCAATCAGGAAGTTTTAATTGGGCGCATAGAAAATTCTTGATTAAAAATTAATTGATCTTCATTACCGCAGTTTTCAATTACATGGTCATTTTAATTGCATTCAATTAAAAATTGCATTGACTGTTATTGCAAAACTCAATTAATTTATTATTAAAACAGGTAACTATTTTCAATTATCTTTTGAATTGCGCTTAGAGACATTTTTTATAATGATTCAACAATTGATTGTTTGAAAAAACAAATTTAATTAAAATTTAAAAAATGCTTCATCCGCCTGGCTTTTTAAACTGACTATAGTCTTCCGGGAACCTTGATTCAAAAAGTAAGATTGGTATCCAACTTAACTTTTTTGATTTAAATTCTTTATATTTTTCCAGAAATCATCCCTGACTTAATTAAGCTTAATGTCTGCCTACTCATCCCGAGACTTCAAAAAAGTCTAAGTGTATACCAATTTAACTCTCCTCATTAACTCCTGAGATTTTCAACCTTCAATTAACTTTTTAATCTTGGCAAGAAATATTCTTCGGTGATATTTTTTTTCTGTGTAATAGAAAATTCTATAAGAATTTTTGTACAAAAATTTTTATGTCTATGAAAAACCTTTTGTTTGCTATAGACCCAACACTTCTATCTACATCAGACCCCGCAGATCAATTGGTCAGACCGAATTTTACCTGTTGCGCACCGTCCCGACCCGCACATCTTGGTCAAGAATTTTCGTCGTCACTACCCCCCCGACCCCGGCGGAGCCCCGCGGCAACCCGCCGGGCTACTAGAAAACTCTCGCTCGTCAAAATTTTATTTCTTCGAGACATAGCAAACGAGTCCCGCTTGTCACAATTTATCTTCTGTACGACGACACGAATTTGTCAAAAATTTCATTGTATACGCACCCGAAAATTTCTGTTAAAATGTCAGATTCTTCTCGTATAGCCACCCGATTTTATTAAGCAATTGACTATTTCTATACGACCGCCAATTTGTGTCAAACGATTTTATTTCTACGTCGACTTTTCGTCAAAATTTACATCATATACGAAACACTTTTGTCAAAACTTCTGACTTTCTATAGACACAACACACTTTGCGCCAGAAATGTGCTTACTTATCTATAACGCGCCCGGAACTAAGCATTTGTCAAAAGTTTTATTTTCCTAGTAGAGAAAACCATGTTAACATTTTATTTTCCTATTACGAACATTTTGTCCAACAACATTTCATTTCTACCAGAAAAATTGGTCACAATTTATGTTCTTAGAAAATGTTTTGTAAAATCGTATTTCTATAGGAGCAAATTGTTGTCAAAATTTTGATTTTCCTAATAGAAAAATATTGTCAAGAATCTTTATTCTCTATAGAGAACCAATTTGTCCAAAATCTTTCATTTCTATAGAAAAAATTTCTGTCAAATTTTAGTGGTTCGTAGTACGCAAAATTCTCCTCGTTCAAAATTTATATTTTGCTCATAACGTAAAACAAAATAAGGTTATCCCAAAAGTTTATTCTATAGAAAGTTCATTGTCAAATTGTTAATTTTTATCGTTATATATTTATTTTTTGTCAATTTTTATACTTTTCTTTATATTATCTCTTTTATATTATTTTTCATATTATTTATTTATTTTTATATTATTATTTCTTATACGAATATTCTTGTGTCAGAAATTTTATTTCAGATCAGTTTCTCTTTTAATATTATGTATTTTAGAAGATTTTGTCAGAATTTTTAGAATTCTATAGAATATAGTTCGGTCAAAATGTTTATTTCATACGAGCCCGCGCCCGACCGCCGAACCCCAGACATTTGCGTCAGACAATCTCTTATTTATCTGTACCGCCGAAGACCATTGATTGTAAGAAACTCTTCAGTTTCCGACTAATCAGACCATACCTTCCATCCACTATAGATAAAACAGAGATCCACCTTCATTTCTGAGATACGACAGCCATGTTTATCAGACATTTCATGTTCTATCAGACCCGAATATTTGTTCAGCCGATCTCGTGCCCTATATTTCTAGAAAATTTTGGGAATTACGTTACTATACGCATCTCCCCCCGGACAGTAACGCCCCCGCACGCAGAACACACTCGAAACATCAATTTGTTAAACCAGCCTTACACCTGTCTCTAGCTCTAGAGAGACATGGACCTCTGTTTCAAACTTCTTCATTCTTCTATAGAAGAAAAGAGCATTTTGTCAACTTGTTATGGTGTCGTACTACAGAAAACGCCGCGAGGCTCTCGCTCTATCTCACTCTCCGAAGTTAACCCTCTTCCCTAGCTAGAACGCCCCACCGGAACGAGAACCCAATCTTGTTACTCCAGGCTCTCTTAATGGTTCTATAGAAAACCGCCGACCGCACGATTCGATTGATCGACAAGTCTCTGAAGATTTATTGTAAAACTCAAACGAAACTACACCTTAGTTGGAGAGGTACAGATCAATCTCCTCACCTGCGCAAGAGAGACTGTGCCACAACTCTCGCAAACAGGTCAAGAGAGCGACCCAACTCTACAAAGAAATGGCTTTCGGAGTAACCCAAGTCCTCTACCGCAACGTATGGGAACCGTCCCCTGCAGCTGCCCGCTCCGAACAATTTAACATCATGCGTGTTTCGACGGGACGATCTGGTGTTCGCGCTGCCCTGCACCTTTCTCGAGGACCTGCGTGCCGACTTCGGCCGTCATACCTTTCACGATCGACTGGTCGCAGACGTCGAGACAGAGGAGTCCGTACGTGAGAGCGCTCGTACCATGCTCGCGCGCTACCGGCGTAAGCCGACCGGGCGTCTGTCGCGCACTCTCGTGGGTACGACCTGCACGTATGTCCCGCGGTTACACGCAAGACCGTGCCTTCATTTCTCGATCAACCACTTTTACTCACTGCAATTTGTGACGCACAGCAGGAGGAAGTTATCCGGCGAGACAATGAGCATCACACGGCGAAAAAGTTGGTCCCTGTGCCCGATAACGGCGACCGGCGTTTGTTGACTGTTGTGTGCATATAACAGGAAGCCAAGATGGTATCACAGCTCTTAGATGTGGCTTAGTCCACCCATGAGGACACCGGAATCACCGAGGTACTAGAGAGAGGGGCGCTTAAGAATGTTAACAAATAAAAGATGGTTCTAGGATATGAAGGATTAGAATGACGAGTGGCTGCTCCCACGCTGTTGTCTATAATCTGAGTCAAGGATGTCTAATCGACCGGAATGAGGGCGAGTGCATGAGGCCCCAGTGAATCGCGAGAAAAACAAGAGCACGCACCAAGTACCAAAGGCCCCGCTTATGCCGATCTTTATCAGAGATTCTAGATGCTTGCTGTCGCACACTTCCAATGCCAAGAGGGAAAGAGGCGAGATGTCTGTTTATTTTGCGTTTTCTCTTTTCTCGTAATTTTTCGTCCGTATTTGTAAAGTGTTTTGCAAGATCGTCAGAACCACGAATGATTTCAATCGCTCTAATCAGATGTGCACCTCGTCGAATGCAAGCTCTTGATAGGAGGACGGAAAACTAGATTTGGACGTAATCGATGCTCGCGTCGTGTGCGTTGTAGGTAAGCGGACTCGGCATCGACCCATTTGTATTCCCTCCCGATTCGTAACTCCCAGTCCTGTTGACATGAACTGTGACATCCTTCTCGACACACGCGCCCCCTGGCTCTCGGTGCCTGAATCGTGGCTCAGCTCTAGAACTTGCGATGGGTAAGAAAATAACAACCGTCAGCATAAATTTTTATTCGCCATGACCTTTATTCACTTCTGAATGCTCTACAAATCTCTCAAAATTTTAACTTGCAGACTTCGATGACCCATCCCCCCCTAATCGGAGGCCAATCATCTTTCGTCAAAGACAGGAAGTTTCTAAGTGATGAATCAGACTCTGC
>PGFW01043680.1:0-14596 GCA_003123925.1 Haematobia irritans | reverse complement strand
GTGGTAAATGGTTTGATGTGCTCAGTAGCCAATCTCCCATCTTCTGTAATCTATAATCTTTGGCTGAGGGTACTCACAAGCCTAAAATAAACATTCATGTTCTAAAATCCTAATTTTTTGTTTAAATTTGTTCAAATTTTAACTGTAATCTTTTCAGGAGATAAGATTTTGTGTATAGGGCCTGGCATAGACAGACAATCTCAATGTCATTCTTATCTCTTTATTACAGAAATTGCAATTGTTTACGGAATGTGACCTATCGGACAAACGCCAAGCATATTTCTGAAGGGTTTTAGTGAATGATAATAACAGACAAAACATTTTTTTCTTTCATTTCCGTTAAACCAATCACAATAGAAATGAAAGTGAATGTACAACAACAAAATGCAAACGATGAACCCACACATGCACACTCTGTACACAAGGAGATAATGACAAAAATTAGAAAACAACAAAAGAAATTAAAAAAAATGCAAGAAGTGGTCTTAACGGACCTATCATGGGTTCTGACCGATATTCTTCAGCTCCTAAAGCCTTCCTAATGGCGATTGTCTCTTCCGTCCCGCTTAAAGTCACGAGATTAAATTGACCCAATTTTTCCAATGCATTGCTCCATTGGTCGCTTTCATGTTTCCACAACGATGTGCGGGACATGTATTTGCTATTCTCGATTCCTCAACGGCCCCGGAGGCATGCATTGAAAGGCGCCAGTTGTTAAATGAGAAGCGGCGAAAAAAATGAACAAACTAAAGGCTGTAACAAATGATTCCAATGCAAATAGAAACATGATAAGCTTCTAGTTGAAATATAGCAAATAAAATGTCCAAGCCGATAAATATCGCATACATGTAGTGGATTGCGTCTTAATGCTTTGGGGGGTTTGTTGTAACAGCTCGTCATTCATTGCTAAGGACAAGTTTCAATACTGTTCAAGCCAAGTGTTTCTATATCACAGAAAAGATAATAAAGAAGAAGTACACTGAAAAACAAGTGACTAAGTTTATGGAAAAAAACAAGTTAAGGAAAGTCTAAAGTCGGGCGGGGCCGACTATATTATACCTCTGCACCACTGAGATTAAGATCGATTACCATATCACATACGTTCAAACTTTGGTGCATATATATAAAGGTGTCGCCAATACATACATTAAACTTAATCACTTGCGATTCTGGAACAGAGAATTTGAGTATGACTTTCTACAAAATTCGAATAGACTCAAATTAAGTCGGCCTAAAGCCCTAACGGGGAACACAATGAGTAAAAAATATGGATATAAATGAAAAGTTAACTGAACAATTAAGGAAAACTTGTCAAAATATTTATGATTTACGGCTAAGTTATATGTAATAGAAGTTGGGAAAAATTAAAGTCATAACAGCTTCCACTATAGCAGTTGGCGAGTAACAAGGGAAATGTGGTATTTGACCGATTTCTGTCGAAAATCAGAAAAACATATATATTGGGAGCTTATATCTAAATCGAACCGAGTTCAAAAGTGGCATTTTTCGCATTAGCTACAATGCTAATTCTACTCCCTGTTGCAAAATTTCAACTAAATTCGGTAGCAAAAATGGCCTCATAGTGGTCATATGAGTGTAAATTCGGCGAAATGCTATACTAGGGAGAATATATCTTAAATACTGGAACCGATCAACCAAATTGGCGATGCCATACGCTATGATGCTTAATTCTACTCCCTGTGCAAAAGTATCACTAAATCCGGAGCGAAAAATTGACTCTATGGTCATATGAGGTGTAAATCGGTCACGAGGACTAGCAAGTATATATGGGAGCATATCTTATAAAGTCTGAACCGATGTTCAATTAAAATGGTGGCACACTAGACTACACTACTCTAAGCGAACTCCTAGTGGCAAAATTTCACCCCAAATTGGGGTAAAACTCTGGCTCTGGACCGTATAGTGCCATATCGGTGCGAAAATATATATGGGAGCTATATCTAAATCTGAACCGATGTCTCGTCAAAATCAATAGGTATGCTATTCTGAAGCCAAAAAAACATTAACTGATACCAAATTGTGAAAGTCATAGACAAAACGACGACGGCTAGACTTTGATACATACAATGTGTTCACGGACAGCGGACAACGGGCAATGGCTATAGTCGACTCAGGAGTCCACCCTGCTGAGCATTGTCCAATAAGACACCGGCACCTGTGTCGACTCGTCCCTTCTGGGTGTTGCAACAAGTATGCACAACTATAATACCGCGTTCCACAGTGTTGCGAGGCAGGGTATAATGAACTGTCCTGCGTGTCGGGAAATTTGAAAAGGTGGTTCCTGCTCTCAATAAAGCTAATGGAAAATTTTAGTGAATTTTCTGTGATTGCCTAGACAAAATGCACCATTAATAGATGGACTTTGCCAACTGTCTTAAAAGTCATTAGCCCCGCTGTATTAAAAAAAGAAAAAATAAGCTTTCCTACACGCGACAACAAAATCGTATCTGTAAGACCGATATCTCCCAAATCATATTTGCTTCAAGCATATACATTTTATGCCCAAACAGATTATTGTGATCTCGTCCAATTAATATGTGAAAGCATAGGTGGTCTAAACAATATATGGTTTTGCGTAGTCCAAGTTCCAAACATTGCTAGTTTTGACCAAATTCAATAATGTGCTTCCAAGAAAAAATATATGAGTGAACGAGTGAGGTAAGTATGGTGAACATTGCACCAAAAATTATTATATGCGTAAAAAATTCTCCCAAACAATATTGTGCTCAAAATTATATTATTAGTAATATTTACAATCATAACGAATTATGAACAATAAAACAGGTAATTATAGGTGCTAACACATATGGTTTCGACCTGAATCTCAAAATGTGTTTCTGCCCAATTGTATCTTCCCAAACATATTCTCACTCCAGAAGATTAGTCTTTAGCCACCTGTCTGTAATACAGAATTGAGAAGAAATATTCAATGTATGATTTTTATTTAATATCCTCGCGCGACGGCGATCGAACAGCGGACCACACAGTGATAAGGATCAAGAAGTAACCAGCTATCAATTTGCCCAAGGAAAAATGAAATCGTAAGGTAATATACAAGCAACAACCACCCAACTTAAATTTCAAATGTATCGTTCCCTGTAAATTACGCTCTCCAGCTACTAAAAACAATAATGTGTTTATAGGTATTCTAAATATAATATATGTTTGCATTCAAACATTTAATTACAAACATATGTTCGAGTCGCCAAACATAATATGTCTTACATATTAACATATTATGTCCAAACATGTTATGCTAAGTTTAGAACAGTTATATGCTGCCACTCAAAAATATTGATGTTTAAAAATTGGCCAAGACATTATATGTTTGATAGCCAAAACAATATGAAACACTTTTCATCGTGAGGGGGGGCTATAGCCCCTAGCTAAAAATTATAAGACTGATTATAGCTTCAATTAATTTTATTTATATAAAAATGAATAAAAAATCAGACACCAAAATAACTAGACTAAAAGTAGTTCCATACTTTTTCCTAGCAAAAATTGGAAGTTGTTCTGAAGGCACAACTTTAAAAGCTCTTCCAAAAATGACCTCACAAAGAAGTTAATTTTAACTACACATGAAGTTTTTAACCTCCACCATAGGATGGGGGTATATTAACTTTGTCATTCCGTTTGTACACATCGAAATATTGCTCTAAGACCCCAAAAAGTATATATATTCTGGGTCGTGGTGAAATTCTGAGTCGATCTGAGCATGTCTCCGTCCGCCCGTCCGTTGTTGAAATCATGCTAACGCTTCGAACGAAACAAGCATCGCTGAAACTGACACAAGTAGTGTATGAGTAGTCGGATGGTATGCAAACGGGCTCATTCGGCTCCACTTTACTATACCCCCATATAAACGGACCCCAAATTGGCTTGTGCGATTGCTCTAGAGAAGCAAATATTCATCCTGATCCGGTGAAATTTGGTACATGGTGTAGTATATCGTCTCTAACAACCATGCAAAACTTTGGTCTGTCCACTTTTTACGTATAGCCCCCATATAAAGGGACCTCACCAATTTGCTTGCGATGACCAGCTAAGAGAAGCAAATCACTCCGATCCGGCTGAAATTGGGTATATATGTGTTAGTATATGGTCCTAACAACCATGACAAAAAGGTCCCAACTCGGTCACTTTTACTATAGCCCAAATGGCGGCTTGCGATTGATGCTAAAGAACAATTTCATCGCTCCGGCTGAAATTTGGTACATGTGTAGTATTGGTCTCTAACAAGCCTGTAAAAACTGTGGTCCATATCGGTCCCTTTACGTATATCCCCCATATAAACGGACGCCCCAAATTTGCTGCGGATGCCCTAAGAGAAAGCAAATTCATCCGATCCGCGTGAAATTGGTACATGGTTAGTATAGTCTCTAACAACCGTGCAGAAAATTGGTCCATATCGGTACCATTATTAACAATTGCCCCATTATTATAGAACCGTTCCCCCGATATGCTGGACGATGCTAAATGACACTACACACAAAAAAATTTCACGAATAATTTCCAATAAAATTTAATTGAAGTTTTGAAAATAATATTCAAATTAAAAATTTATTGATACAACAAATTTGTTAATTGAAATCAATCAATCACAAAAATAATAGTAATCAATTAATTTTTAATTGGATCAAATTAACTTTTTAATTGGACCTTCAATAATTTTTTAATGATACTCATCAGTTCTCGTGATTGAAGACATTTCAATTAAAATTAATTGGATCAAGTTAAAATTTCGTGAATTGAATCAGAGGAAAAAAAATTTGTGTGTAGTGTTAGTTATGGTCTCTAACAACATGCAAAAACTGGTCACAGTCGCCCGATAATTATATATACCCCATATAAGCCGATCCCCTGATTTGACTTCCCGGAGCCTCTTATGACGGAGCATAAATCATCGATTCCGGTTTTTTTTTTTTTTGAACTTTGATACGTGGTGTTTGCTATAGTGGTCCTACAAACCATGCAAGAAATAGGTTGAGTATAGGTCTGATGAATTATATATAAGCCCCATAGTAACTCGACTCCCCAGATTTGTCCCCGGAGCCTTCTTGGCAGGATCAAATTTCGTCCGATCCGGTTGTTTTAAATCTAGAACATGGTGTTAGAGATGTGGTCTCTAACAAAGCACGCAAGAAATTTGGTCCCATAACGTCCTCATAATTATAATACCCCGATAATAAACCGTTCCCCCCACAGATTTGATTCTCCAGAGCCTCTTGGAGGAGCATAAACTTCGTGCGATCTGTTGAAATTTTAGAACATGGTGTTTAGAAATGTGGTCTCTAACAAACCGCGTAAGCTCCCAAGAATTGTCCATATCGGGTTCGAGTAATTATACTATAGCCCCCATATAAACCGCGTGTCCCGGATGCCCCCGAACACGATTTGATTCTCCAGACCTCCTTGGATGAGCAGATATGCCGATCCGGTTGAAAGTTTGCAACGTGGTGTTAGGTATACCAGGCCGCCAAACATTTGGTTCCATATCGGTTAATAGTTATATATAGCCGATCCCAAATCGCACAAAAATTGTCCATATCGGTTCATATCCATGTTGCCACTCCCGAGCCAGAAATAGACTACAAAATTTATTCCTTCTATTCGAAAAATTGTGCAAAATGTATTTCTAATAGAATTCTGTCAAATTTTTTATTTCTATAGAAAATTTTGTCAGAAATTCTATTTTATAGAAACTTTGAAACGTTAGATTATATACTTATTGTAATCGGCCTTTTCTAGTTTAATAATAATCCACGTATGGACTATGTAGATATATACTACGAGTGAGTTAGTTAAGTTCGTTAAGATGCCTGCCATTCGGCTTCAGTCGAAGTTTCCTACGCAATCCATGTGTGGGAGGGGTACCGTCAACCGTTCGGCGGAGGCCCGAACTTACGGCCGTATATACTGTGTTTTAATTCATTTTTTATAACTCGTTTTTTCTATTTTTTAAATAGGTCATTTTTTGTTTTCTTACGAATTATTCAAATTTTTGGCCCAGGCAAAATGGCTCAAAATCCATACTCATGGTCTTGTAAAATACGGAGTGCAAATTTTGCTTAGCATAGAGACGGGCGGCAGTTTCTCGTAATATAAAGTTTTTTCCGCTTGTCCCAAAAGTCGCATATAACTTTTGTAATGAGAAATGTCGTATTGTCCTTATAAGTTAATGATTTTGGACTTAATAAATGGTATCATAAGTCATGAAAGTAACAAACGTTGTGGCTATAGGTCACACTCTGACTTTAATAATTTCACGTAAAATTCTTTTTTAAATTAATGACAATTGGTCTTTGAAAGTGTTATCTTTTTTGGCATCTTGACTACAAAGCAAAAAATCGTTCACATGTGTGGAAACAATGTTTGTTTTCAAAACTCTTATTTTTAAAGAATTTTTTTACTTGAAACATAGGCATTAATAATTTCTACTGGCAGTCGAGTCTCAATGTTGGATAATAAATTTTGTCGTTAACTCCAGTTTGTAAAGGACTGTTGATAGCATATGAAGAAAAAAAGCTGAGAAGCGAAAAAATTGAAAACTTTGCTTCCTAGAAGCAAGTCTACACCGAAAACTCAATTTGAAAAGAGAATTGTGTCTTTAAAAATATCCTTGACTTGTATTCCTCTTGCTTTCTTTGTGCTTCGGAATCAACTACCAGAATTTTTTTAAAGTAAATGGACAAAATCTTTTTGTAACCGGCATTGTTTTTGTTTATAGCACTAAATATTATCGTCCCGTTATTAAAACAAGGGGAAATCCGCACATTAGTGTTGTGTAATAAACCTAATTGTGAAAATCGGGCCAATATATTTATGAAACTACAGTATGTCGCTAAATAGCGAATAGTCTAGGATACATCAAATTTAAAGTTTTGAAATAACATACGAGACCAATACATACATGGAGCTATAGGCTAAATCTGAACCGGTTCATGATGCATGCATGTAGCAAGTTAAAAAAATTTAGTTAAATTTGAGTAATGATCGGGCTAATAATAAGGGTTTTATGGGCCAGAATTTGGCGAAAATCCGAAAACATTTGATATGGGAGTTATATCTAAGTCTGACCGATTTATAGTGCCAACCTTTTGCAGACCGTAATAGGGTTGATGGAAAGATTACTTTGTGCATCTATTGACCGATGGTCGTTGGCTAAAAATGTGAAACTTTAGCTTCATTTTTCAGAAATCGGGCTATACATATATATGTGGCAGCTATATCTAAAATTTATTCCGATTTCTCTTCGAAATCAATAGTGGTTCGTGCCTTGTACTTGTACCAAAATTTAATTCACAAATCGGTTTAATAATTGCGACCGGGAATCACTGCGAACAAAAAATAATGGACAGACGGACGGGACCAAGCTCTACACAGAAAAAATTCCGTAGTTACTAACGCCTAAATTTAACCTTAATTTTTTATTGCAAAAAAAGTTATTTTGTTTTATTTAAATTTTATTATTTTTTTGCAGAATTTCTCAGGGCCCAATGTAAATTTTCGTTTTTTTAAGTATGTCTCAAAAATTTTATGAACCATACACGTGGGTATAGAAGTTCAATGACCGTAAGCATAACAGTCAATATGACTAAAGCAAAGTGAAAAATTGTTCGTACGATTCCAAAAATAGTAAGAATGAACTACTGTATGGTTAAAATGGTCATGATTTGCGTGCCATATGATTTTCTTATTTAAGTTTTAGTTAGATGTTCTTCTTCTATGAGAGGGTGTAATTTCGGAGAACCTGCATTAAAAAGTACAACGGGCATTAAATCTTTCCTGGTTTTACAACGCTTTTGTGGAGAATCTCAAAATGTGAGTAAAATTTTAGTTCAATTTTCACCGCGTGATCGTGAGTTTTTTCACGCTGACGGGACCTGGAAGTGAAGTGTGCGTTTGAGTCCTACCAAAAATATCGTGCGTGAGTGTGGTGATGAATAAGATTTCTCTTCGTGAGTGTGCGTGAAATAAAATAAATTACTCACGCATGGTGCCACCACCTCTAATTCTGAGTCGATAGGTATAATATTTTTATGGGGTCTACAGTTAATTTTTCTGGTAGGCAATTTTTTTGCAGATGCAGAAGTTTACTATTACGGGCCTGACCATCTTATGTTGTTGTCAGGGGTATAAAATCGATAAATTTTGAAAATTTTTAACTGTGAAAAAGTTCTTCCAAATTAAAGAAATGTCTTTAAATTTGTTGCTTTTTGCATCTTGCAACCAAGCAAGAAAAGCATTTAAAAATAGCGACACGTTGTTCAACACTATTATTTTAAAGACGATTTTAATTTCAGACATAGCATAATTTGTATCTTTCAAGTCGAGTCTGATTTGAAAATTTAAATTTGTCGTTAACTACTTTTAAAGGACTCTTAAAATGGCACATGAAGAAAAAGAAATAGAAAAAACGAATAATAAAAAATTTCTTTTTTGGCTGGCCTGGAGATCAAAGTACGCAAGAACTTAAATTTAAACGACAATTCTGGCCGGTTAAAAGTATGCTTATCTGTCAATTGCTACTTTGGCTCGAATCAATCAAAAAATCATTAGTGTAAATGGTCAAATCTTTGGAGAACGGGCATGCTTTGGTTTTCAGTGTGGTCATCTCGAAACATAACTTTTTGTTAAAGCTGAGTACTATGTTCACTTTTCAAGCTGAAAACCAGCTTGTTTTTCACGGTTACTCTTTTTAATGTAATTAACTTAGAAATATAGAAATATTGTGCAAACAATTGCCTTGGAGTACTTTCATCCATCTATATTGCAAGATCGATCAAAATAATAAATAGTGTTCATATATAATTTGTATTTTGAATTTAGTGTTTTTGGTTGAAAAAGCCGAACATAGCACTCACTTTAGGCTAACCAAAATCTGCGCATTAATGAACCGATTTTTTATATTGTTTTTTTCTTGCTGGATAGAACTTGTAAATAATGGACTAGTCTAAGCGAGCCTGAAAAACCAAGACAATAAACTCTAAGAAGATAGGAAATTGGCTTTTGCGTCATAACCCAATTTGTTTACCCCAAAACGTTTAAGTTCCATACAGCTTCGTAATTTTTTAATGATTTTTTTGATTTCCTTTTTTCAATAATAAATGAAAACCTTAAATTTTCTTAATGAAGAACAATGTTAACATTTTAGGCAAACAACAAAAAAATTACATATATTCCCCTTTCTTAGTGGAAATATACTTTGCGTGCACTTATTTTCTTTATTATTCTGCATTCTTAATGGCTATGTTCAATTATCTTGTCGTAAGACTACGCCGTTTGGTTCGGAGATGAAACTAACAGCGGTAAATGTTTTGATCTCCTCAGTAGCCAAATTTCCCCATCTTTCTCAGTGTTATTGGTCTTTGCTGAAAACAACGGCTGCCACTTTAAACTTAAACCTAAATTTGTGCAAGACACACAAATGATTTCTCAGATTTAACGAAGAGTGCGAATCGTTGTATAGGATAGTTGTAGTAAAAACGATTTGCGAGTTAACCAGAAAATTTCATTTTTTTTAATACTCTGAATTTTTTTGGTTGGTGGTATTTGAATGCAGTTAACCGATTTGCTTTGGATACCTCAGTTCTAAGAACAATTGTGCAGTGAAAATTAAGTCAATCTCTAGAAGCGCATTTTTCGCCAAACCTAAGTTCAAAATGTATCCTTTGTTTTCATTGTGTAACGATTTATGGCGCGATACGAAACAGTTTTCTTCACTTGGAAGTGCTTGAGCTCGCCAATATAGACGAATGCGTTTTCCCACCGAATTGCAGCATCGAAATCTCATCACTATGATAATGTGACCTCCATCACGATTTTTTTAGCAATTCACTTTACTACCCATAATATACAATAAATCAAAATTCAATTATTTCATAGATTTTTGATTTATATTTAACAATACAATATTATCTCTGTATGTAACTATTATATTGATCAGCCAGTGTCGTCTTAGGAGATTAAACAATTGTTTAATTTTTTTAACAAACAGAATCGAATAAGGAGGTTAATTGTTTACTCTTCGAAATACAAGCCACCAGCTATCAATTAGCACAAATTCCAAACCATCGGTAATGAGATATATCCGGCCGTTCTTTAATAGCTTACCCTTCATGTCCTATTTTTAATGGTCTACGATTCATCTTCTCCGAGTTATGCTATCTTAGTTTGGCGCCTGCCCATTTTATCAAAACAAACTGTTTTTACGGGGAAATTAATATGAAAAGAATAAATAATATAACAAAAATAAAAAAGAACAAAAAATAAATTTCAGTGGTGTTTTTGACGCGGGCTTGAGTCCGCGGAACAAACGTAATGCTTTTAAAAGTCAAATTAAGTTCCTACAACAAATTTGGGAAATATGTTGGTAAAAAAAGTGCCAGCTTTATACATAATGGTGATAAGGAATTCGCAACAGTGCCATGTCTTTAGTAAGGTGGTGTCTACATTCTGACGCTTGAATTTTCCAAGCCAAAGAAAAATTTATGGACGATTATATATGGTTCAATGCTGCACCCAATTGTGTTGCAAGGTGAGCAGGAGTTTGGTTGTATTAAAGCTAGCGCGTGCAATGGAGAATTTAAAAGGATTTCAGTCATCATCGTTCTAATTTAATTCTGAGGTTTCTGGCTTTTACACACAACTTGCCACTGCGATGTGTCTGACGAGTGAATTTTCAATTTAGAATCTTTTCGAGATGCTTATTATAAGACGCAACTTTTCCAATTCCAAGTCAGTTAAACAAGTGGAAGTGTAGGTGTTCGGCACGATATTGCCGCTGGTATCTGTTGCAAAGAAAAGCATTCAATACTTTGCTATTACAGTCCTCGATAAGAATACTGTAATAAAATGAATAAAGTGAAAGATAAAAATTTTAAGAAATCATTGTCCAGGAGACAGTGTACCGCAAGCCATGGGAAAGGAAAATATCTCAATTAATAAAAATGTGAATGGCTACTGTCAATATGTAATAATGATTGTTTTCGAAATTGAAATTTAATTGATATGGACTCTATGGAACCTAGGTTAGGTTAGGTTAGGTTAACCTAACCACCGCTTATAAACAATGAAATTACCAAGGCACTGAAGTCAATTTTTGGAGTGCATATAAATTATTAATATTTTAGTTAAAATTTCCCCAATAAGAGAAAAATTACAAAAATATTAATGTGAATAGTCTTTGTGGTGCTTACGTTAAATGAACTAAACAAAGAAACAATGAAAAAAATATTATCGTGGACCCAAAGATTCTTAATTCTAAAAATGTGCTCTTTCGATGCTGGTTTTTTAAAATATATGAACTTCTTTTTTAAGAATTATAACATACGGTAGCTAAAATAGATTAGAGAGAATAAAATTAATTTACAAAAAACTTGGACAATCATTTTTTGCCACGTTGACACGCATTAACATAACTTTGACAATTCAGCGCCTCGCGTGGCAACCCTAATGGGACCCCCAATTCACTGTGAAAATTCTGATATTAATTTTTGCTGAAACTATCTTACAGCAGTAAGCATTATAATTTCGGTTTTGTATTCCGAATCTTTTTCCTATCCTCACTCCCTTTTTATTATTTTATAAGCATTGTCCGGAGGCTGTGAAATTTCCCTTGGGGGCTTAGACACCCAGAAAATTTTTAAATGTTGTCGACTCAAAAATCAAAACGAAAACACTTGTCGTGATAAGTAAAATTATACACATTTATTTGTTAAACACACCCAGAAAAAGGGGCTCTAATGCAACTGAACTTTATTTTATTCATGAATATTAGTTGATTTAGTTAAACTTTTACAACAATAGTGAGTAATATGTTCCTTTATCTTGAAGTAATTTTTTTTGGTAACTTTAATCATCGTGAACTAAAAATAGAAAAAAATTGTATCTAAAATATAGTGCACAATATCTACAGAATAAAATAGTTCATATTTTCCTAAGAGGCAGAATTATGCTTAAATTGGTGTTCATTAAAGTTTCCTTAAAATGAAGTAAATTTCTTACTAAAATCTGTACCTGTCTTGAAAAGTTGTAGCAGCGCTAAAGACATTTTTAACAATTTAAATCCATTTTTTCTTTCAACAATATGAAATTTTCTTAATTACCAGAAAAATAATATAATAATAATAACTTATTTAATATAACATGTTGCAATTAGAAAACTATTTTAGTTATAACTTCTTCATAAAATAAACCTACAATTTTCTTCCTAACGGTGGGTTCACTTTTTTTTTTGGTGCATTAAAGGTTAGTATTAAGTTCTGAGTTTAGCCGCAAAAAATCGCCAATTTTCACGATCTACTTTTCTTTAATAATCCATTTAAGGAATACAAACGTTTGTGAAAATTTTACTTGGGGCTATTCTCCATCAGTTATTAATAACATTTGCAACCAAATACACTCAAAAAAAAGTGAACTCTCTATTTCAACTAAAGCATTAACTTTATTTTAGTTCATGATTAATTAATGTTTGAGAAAGTTCATTTACATCTAATAATTTTTTGTTGTAGCTTTAGTTAAATTAACTAAAACACGAGGAAAAAAAATATTGACTCAATGAATGCAAAGATAAACTAAATCGTGTCTTGTCCACAAAATCAGTTCAGAATTTCCTTAAATTTGTAAATTTGACCAAAAATGTCGTTCCCACCATGAACTTCGTATGTCAGCTAAAGGGACATTCTTCGCAATTTTGACTCCAATTTTTGCCTTCAAATACAAATTTTCTTTAAAACGAAGTGAAACAAGCTTAGTTATGTCTATTAATTTTCTGTGAATTTGTCGAAAAAATAATTTACTTATTTTAGGACACTCGGCGGGTGGATGCCAACGTTGTAAATACTGTTAGTTAAAATTCTACAAATATTCAAGAATTTCTGAATTAACGGAAAAAGTTTTCTGTACCTGGTAGGTTTCAGCTGTTTTTTCAGTGTATGTAATAATTTTATGCCTTTTTTTACTGATTTAGTTTTCACTTTAGCGCTAAACTCGAACTTAATACTCACCTTAGATGTGTGAAGATTTTAAGGATACAGCTATCTAAAAATAGTATCATAACACACCAGAAAAAAGTGCCTTCGAAACGTAAAAGGAAAATTTTTTCATCCAAACTTAATAGTTTATCCATTTTATTTCATTAAGTAAAAATTTTTGTGATGAAAAAAAAAAAAGAATAATAAAAATTTACTCGTTCAGTAAAAAAAATCCTAATACTGTAGAGCAGTTAGGAAAATAGTTCATATAAATAGAATAAGGTCATGGAATTTTATCTCAAATACTTATTTTTCTTGTCGCTGGTACAGAATTTAACTACTGAACCAAATTTTTCATCGATAACAAAGCCATTCGTAAAAATAAACAAAAACCGAACTAAAACCAAGTTTCCTAAAAAATTAGTAAAATTTCTTATAAAATGATAATTGCGACCTGGTCCTTTTTAATAGAAAAGTTTCATACATACGAACAACTTTGCAAGAAAAAATATTTTAGTTCGATATCGTAACTAAGAATAACCACAAAAAAATTTTTCTGATTTCAAATCACCGAAATTAATGAAATCCAATTAATTTTTTAATTGGAAATGTCTTCAATCACAAAACTGATTAGTACAATTAAAAAATTAAATTGACAGTCAATTAAAAAACTAAATTGAATCCAATTAAAATATTATTGATACTATTAATTTGTTGTGATTGATTTTTATTTCAATAACAAAAATTTGTTGAAGGTCATTAATTTTCATTGATATTTTTTTAAAACTCAAATTAAGAATTTTAATTGAAAAATTTTTCGTGAAATTTTTTTCCTGTTATCGAATCCAACAAAACTTAAAGGAAATCACTACTTGTTAGAATATGAAAATATCTATTGTTCTACCTGTAATCGATACCGTCAATCGGGCAATTCGATGTGGTTTGCGCGTGGGGTAATCGATTAGTTTTGCGCGTGGGTTGTTTTTTAGTTCGAATCGCGTTGTTTCTGTATACCCGGAAAGATTGTTTAAAAAATCAATGATTGGTAAAATAATATAATCAAATAACAAATAAAAATATAAAATTATTTATTATCTTTAAATTAGTGAGAAAAAATTTTCGTTTTTGAAATAAACTCTATCAATGTTCGTGATGGTAATATAAAGGAAACGAAAACACAAGCAGAATAACTAACCCTTCATTTTTGCTTCATTTGGAATCTTCATTATCAGGTAATACAGTGACGGTCTAAACCTTTTGTAAGGAAGACAAAAATGGTGTTATGATTTTTTAAATAATTTGTAGGTATTGAAATTGCTAAAGGAGGAAAAATCGTTAAGGCCAGCAACTTATTAAAAGTAAAAGTACAAGAGAAGAAAGTGCGTTTTACAGTTGATAATATCACATGGAAATTGGAAACAAAGCGGAATAATAAACTAATTAGTTCAAGAGATTTCGATGCTGTTGATCTTAAATAAATTATATTCAATATATTAATAAGACATGTCTTTTATTGAAGATAAAATTTGCTTATGAAAAATAAATAAATTGTATTTAAAAACGAAGTAAGCAGTTCTAATGATCGAAGTAAAAGTTTT
>PGFW01043664.1:75571-87417 GCA_003123925.1 Haematobia irritans | reverse complement strand
TCAATTCAATCCCTGGTGGCGGCGACTGGCTAGCTATCTGGCAAGTGTATACAACACGCGCCTTTATAAAACGAGAAAAACACTGTGTGTCGTCTTTACTACACAACCAACAACACAAAACCAATTCGAATCATCTTCTCTAGCTGCTTGGTTTGGTTTTGTTCACTGCTGTTGTTGTCGCTCGTCTGTCCTCTTCTGTATTCCAAGCAAGTATACCTACAAAAACACATCCATAATATAATTTTATTAGTACTTCGCCTTTCGTTGATGTGGACACATAAAATCCAATTCATCCCGGAATGGAATTCCAAGACAGCCCTTTTAAAATTCGGTGGTATTGTTTTTCTATGAGTGCCGGTCGTGTTGTTTTGCTAGCTAGTTATGATAACAAGATAACGAAAAACTCATTACAATTTTAATGATCATTTCAAGAAATCTATAATTATCGCAAAACCATTTAAGTCATTATTGTGTCTCTGAAAAAAAAACGATGGTCGTGGTGCATAATAGACTGTATGTGAGAGTGTGTTTCGGTGTTCATGAGAGAATGAATACATACAAAATTATTATATTCGTCACTATTTTTTTTCTCTCTGCTCTTTCTAGTTTTTGTATATGTGAATAAAAAAAAATTAAATTTTTGTAATATTGTATATTTATAAATTAATATTGTTATATATAATATATTCGATTATTTTCATTTCATTTGAATTTTTAAAATTACCCCAACATTACTACTCTCCATAAATTTAGGGTCTCTCTCTCTTCTGAGTTGGTTTTTGTCTATAATTACTTTGTCAATCACTTGTTGTGTACTTCATTAAATTTCTAATATAGAAAAAAATCATCGTCATTATCGACGGATCATCATGAAAAAATTGTTTTCCTTTTATCTACCGTGCTTCGTTAGTTAAGAATATAGACATATAATATTCGTTAATGACAAACTTAATGATAATTACGTAGGATTTTGCGTATTTTGTTTTGGTCTTGAATTTTCGCTGTACACTTGAAATAATTGACGTCCATTCATATTATATTCACAATAAATACAAAAGTATTTGAAAATATTATGGATATTGTGAATATTTGTTTCTCATAAACAATAAACACATAGTGGTCATTTAATTTGTTTATAATTATTGTAGCTTTTCTAAAAATATTAGTAAAAACACAATCTGTATCCAGATCATGGAACACTGCGACTAAAGTGGGATACCTGCAGAGGGATCTGGTGATAAGTTGGGTAGGTTGGCTGGACAAACGAAAAGGTGACGCGTGTTATGTGGTCCTTTTGTTGTAGGTTTGGACACATGTCAGGCATGCCTACTATCTTCCTCCTTCTTTTTTAAACATACATGGGTGTACTGCTGCGACATCTCGTTTTTAGAACGGCAGACTATTTTTTTTTTATTGTACATTTCAGGTACTACTAAGCATTTTTAAATTCTATATATTTAAATTTCTTCCAAAATAGCAATGCTTTAATAATGTTATATTGCAAGTTCATTCAAACTTTAATACACTAAAAAAGTTCTCCCTAGTCATAGGAAACCAATTTTTTGTGATTTGCTATTACGATTTCCCGAACACGTGCACTCATAAGTGGACCTAAAAATATCAGGCCGCCAATATACCTAACTTTACATAGGTATTGAAATGTTACCCAAAGCCCATTTTGAGAACCAAAACTAGTTTTTTTTTGTAATTATTTCGATTTGCGATCAGAAAATATTTTTTTTGTTATGTCTGAATTTCAGATTTTTGAGCACATACCAATCATATTCTTACTATATGGGTCATATTGTGTTACCATAGTCCCATAGTTTTTTTTTTTGTTTGTTTCACGCCCATTTTCATGAAGCTCCGTTAGTGCTCAATGCACTAATATGGACCCAGAAGCCACAGAGTTTTAACCTAATTTGCTTAAACTTTTGCCCACAAAAAGAACAATTAGTACCTATAGTCAAGTGTGCCAAATTTTATTTTGAAATCCGGTTCAGGTTATAGATATTATGCTCCCATATCTCTTTCGGCCCGATTATGAACTTATACGGTCTAATACATAATACTAATACATTTTTGCACTTGGGAGCACAATTCAGTAGTGTAGTCAAGTTGTGTTATAATTTTGATTTTGAAATCGGTTCAGATTTTAGATTTATAGCTCCCATATAAATTCGTTCGCCGATTTACACTCATATGACCACATTTTGGCCAATCGCTTTTACTCCGAATTTTAATTGAATTTTGCCACAGCGGAGTAGAATTAGCATTGTAGAACTATGTTGCGCAAATTTGTTGAAATTCGGTCAGATTTTAGCATATAGCCTCCCATATAATAGCTTTCGGCCAACGATTTACACTCATATTGAACCAACAGAGGCCAATTTTTGCTCCGATTAGTTTTGAAATTTTTGCACAAGGGAGTTAGTAAGAATTAGCATTGTTGCTATGCGTACCAAATTTGGTTGAAATCGGTTCATATTTAGATATATCGTTCCCATATAATTAGATTTCGCTCCGATTTTACACTCATATGACACAAAGGCCAATTTTTAAACTCCGATTTTAGTTTGAAATTTCGCACAGGGCAGTAGAATTATAGCTATGCGTGCCAAATTTTGTGTTGAAAATTCGGTTCAGATTTATATATATGTTTTTCTGATTTTCGACAAAATTTATGCTCAAAATACCAACATTCTTCCTTTGTAAATCGCCACTGCGTATTCGAAAGTTGTAAAAAATGACTCTAATTTTTCCTAAATCTTCTAATACATATATATCGACAGCGATAAATCATAACTTAAACTTTTGCCGAAGTTCCTTAAAATTGCTTATAGATTTAAAATGTTTCCATATTTATACCCTTCACCCCTACTGCTGGTACAGGGTATTAATAAGTTGTGCATTTGTATGTACACGCCAAGAAGGTAAAAGTTCTGAGACCATCGTTTAGTATACCGATGTCCTTAGAATTAATTCTGAGTCGATCTTAAGCTATGGATCCGTCTGCTCTGTCTGTCCGTCTGTCTGTCTTGTTATGTATTTTTGACTTGGTGTGCAAAGTACCGCTCGCAGTTTTGCGTTCCGATTGTTCCTAAAATTGGTATATGTGATCCTGCTTTCGGTAGGAGACGCATCCCTATTGATTTTGGAAAAAATCGGTTCAGATTTAGATATAGCTGCCATATATATTTTTTCACCGATCTGGTATAATTGGCGTTATATGGTATTAATAATTCGTGTCAATTTTGGTGAAATCGGTTTTCAGATTTAGATATTAGCTCCATTATTATAGCTTTCGCGCCGATTTTACACTCAATTTGAACCAGCAGAGGCCAATATTTTTGCTCCGATTTAGCTTGAAATTTTTGCACAGGGCGAGAAGAATTAGCTATTGTAGCTATTGGCGTGCCAAATTTGATTTGGAAATCGGTTAAAGATTTTAGATATTATCTCCCCATTTATATATGCTTTTCGCTTAGATTTACACTCATATGACCACAAAGGCCAATTTTTAGTTCCGATTTAGTTGAAATTTTGCACAAGAAGTAGAATTAGTATTGTAGCTATGCGTGCCAAATTTGGTTGAAATCGGTTCAGATTTAGATATAGCTCCCATATATACACTCCAGAAAAAAATGCTGCCTTTCGAAACTAAAAGGAAAAATTTTTCATTCAATTATAGTTTAATCCATTTTATTTTCCATTAAGGTAAATTTTTGTGAGAATAATAAAATTTACTCGTTTCAGCTTAAAAATAAAAATCCTAAACTGTAAGCAGATAGGAATAGCTTTTCATTAATCTAGAATAAGGCAATGGAATTTTACTCATACTATTTTCTTCGCTGGGTATAAGAATTTACTACTGAACATAGAAAATTTTATCACCGGATAACAAAGCATTCGTTAAAATATAAACAAAAACTCCGTTAAAAATGGAACACAAACTAAAACCAGTTTCCTCAAATTAGGATTAAAAAATTTCTTTATAAAATGATATTTGCCGACTTCCTTTAACATAAGCAAAGTTGCTTCATACATACGAAACAACGCTGGCAATAGAAAAAATATTTTAGTTCATTTCGTACTAAGAAGTTTGCAAATCCTTTTTCAAAACTTAAGGAAACACACTTAGTTTAGAATATAGAAAATTTTCCTATATTTCTATTGTCTACCTGTATATTCGATACCTGATCATCGTAATCGATTGTGTTTTGCGCAGTGGGTGCAAATGATATGTTTGCGTGTGGGGTTGTTGTTTTAGTTGGAATCGCGTTGTTGTGGTACTACGGAGAGATTGTTAAAAATTAATAAAATAATATAATAAATAACAAATAAAATTTATATTAAAATATTTATTCTATTTTTAAATTAGTGAGAAAAAATTTTCGTTTTTTTTTAAAATAAAATCTATCAAATTCGTGTATGTGTATAAAGAAAGAAAAGACCAGCAGAATAACAACCCTTTCATTTGTCTTCAAAATTTTTGGAATCTTCAATTATCAGGTAATATTCAGTGACGCTAACCTTTTGCTAACAAAAATGGTTTATGATTTTATTATATTTATAGGCTATCTTGAAATTTGTACAGGCAGCAACTTATTAAAAGTGAAAAGGTACAAGAAGAGAAAAGTGCGTTTTTTACAGTTGCATAATATCACATTGGAAATTGGAAATAGGCTTGAATAATAAACTAATATTTTAATAGGAGATTCGCATTGCTGGCTTGATTCTTAATAAATATATTTCAATATATTAATAAAACATTGTTCTTTTATTTGAAGATAAAATTGCTTATTATAAATAAATAAAATTGTTATTTTAAAAACGAAGGTAAAGCAGTTCTAATTATGCGAAGTAAAGTTTTATTCAAAATGTGTAAGATTTGTCCATATGAATGACAAAATTTCAATAAAAATCATTCCTATATATGAATTCAAATCAGTTTTAACATTTGATGCGGGGGCGCGTAGCGTATGTGATAGCCATGTTAACCTAATATAGCGGAATGCATTTAATACCTAATTTCTACGAAAATCACATCGTTCAAACAAATAAAAATGTCTTTGGCGCTTTATACGAGTTTCAATCTTTTCTTCACAAATGAGTTCATTTTACTCTAAGAAGGGGACGTCACTTTTTCTTGGGTGTATTTTTTCTGATTTCGACAAAAATGGTCACAAATACCAACATTTTCCTTGTAAAATGCCACTTGACCTTTAGTCGAAAAGTTGTAAAAATTGAACGCACTAATTTTCCTAAACTTCTAATATATATATATTATAGTATATATATATATATATATATATATATATATATATATATTATATATATATATATATATATATATATATATTATACAAAATATCAGCCAAATCGCAGCCTTGCAGTATTTTATGATATGAGAACCTCCCATATATATCTTTCGTCCGATTTTTAGACTCAATATATGACCACAGAGGCCAAAAAGTTTACTACAATCTTCGTGAAATTTTTGCACAGGAGGGTAGAATTGACATTCTACCAATTGCTTTCGGTAAATTTGATTGAAATCGGTTCAAATTTTAGATATAGTCCCATATATATATTTGTTCCGATTTTGAACTTATATGGCCACAAAAAGCCAGAGTTATTGCCGTGATTTGGCTTCAAACTTTTGCCCCACAAGGGCGTACTTTTTAAATAGTATTGTTAGTTAAGGTGTCTGTCAAATTCTTTGTTAAAATCGGTTCAGCATTTTAGATATAGCTGCACATATATATCTTTCGTCCGATTATGAAACTTATATGGACCTCAAAATACAGGGTTTTGCGTGGACGTGATTTGCGCTTCAAATTTCGCCACAAGGAGTACGTTAGATAGTAATCGGTAATTGTGCCAAATTTGGTTGAATCGGTTCAAATTTAGATAATGGCTCCCATATATATCTTCCGTTCCGATTTGCCACTCATATGACCAGCAGGGGGCCAAAGTTATACTTCCCATTTACTCAGTGAAATTTCGCCATAGCATTAGCAGAATTTATTATTCTAACTATACATTTCAAATTTAGTCAAAATTTCGGTTCAGTATTATATTATAGCTTCATATTATTCTTATGGTAGACTGTTACACATTTTTAGACCCATTTTCAATGGAAGTTTCCTCCAACTAACTGGCGATAGCGTTTAGCCGATTTTATAATTTTAATTCTAGAGATTTTTGTAGAAGTAAAAAAATTTTCTCCTTTATACAGCTTCCAGCAAATGTAGAAGTAGTTGATGGATGTAACACAAAATTTTTGGCCTACATATTGGGTGAAGGATTATTAAATATGTTGAGTCGACCAACCAGTCCCGACTTATAGACTTTCCTCACTTAGTATATTTATTAACAATTGGAGTGTCTTTTATTCATTATAAACGACCACTTAGGACCAGTTGTTCGGTCTGTGAGAGATGTTTTTCATTCTGCCAACTAGAATAGGATGCGCATATATCTGCATGCCTTTGGTTACTGTTTTGGATGCCTTCATATGTTTAAGAGGTTTACTTACTAAAACGATATGAAATATAAAAGGAAAAATCCTTAAAATTTTTTGTATTGAGTTAGTGATTGAAATAGCTTTTTTAATTTATTTTAGGTTGTGTTCATATTTTTTTTAAGTAGTAAGTATGAATTGGTTTTTAAAGTACCGCATGCCGAATTCTCTATGGACTCACTCAAATTTCTAGCCACTTCTCTTACCAACAAATTTATAGGTGATTCTTTCTATCTAGCTCAATTACTTATGGCAAGCCAAGGCCGCTAGCCAGTATATTTTAATTCGGGGGCGGTTCAACGTGTTAAAAAAAATATTCATATAATTACTCATGATGTAGAAAATTTTACTTTCAGCACTAGGTCATGTCGTATACATATTTTTATCAATAATTAAATTTGAGCCGGACGGCGCTTTTTATTGGGCAGCAACATAAATCAATTGACTTCTTACGACGTTGTCGGCACATTTATTCGGCGATAACCGACATTAATGGCCAATCCAATTGAGTCTACCTCTCGCCAGTTCGAATTTCTAAGATTACGTCTTTAATCTCTTTCTATTTTTAGATAAATGATACCGTGTCGGTATGAGCACGTAGTAATTGCTCAAGGGATGCGAAAAATGTCAGAACTAAACTACTTTTTTTCATACTTTCACCCCGGTCAGTTACCGTAATACACCTCCCGCGAATGATTTAGTACTTTTTGTGTAGGACATTTTTGAGTCGATATCAGATTTATGGTACAATAGCTTTGACAACAATAATTTTTTAATATTTTGAGAAAGTTCTTTATCAACCTTATTTGCCTAATAGTCTTTTACAAATATGGCAAAACAGACATGCTTCATGTGGCGAAGAAATCTCGATTTTTGTAAAAAATATAGTCCCAAAAACAGGATTTTATTGAACTTCAACGAATGTTTTAGTCGAAACAAGATATATTACGGCCGTAAGTTCGGCCAGGCCGAATCTTATGTACCCTCCACCATGGATTGCGTAGAACTTCTACTAAAGGCTGTCATCCACAATCGAATTACTTGGGTTGGATAACACTTGCCGATGCGCAAGGTATCGTAAAACTTTTTAACACTGTCTTCTAAATTGTAAGCTTAGTCCATAAGGGGTTATATTATTAAACAAAACAAAGGCCACTTAAATCGCTATATAATTCAGTTTGACAAAATTTTCTATAGAAATAAAATTTTGACAAAATTTTATCTATAGAAATTAAAAAACTTTGACAAAATTTTTTATAGAAATAAAATGTTGACAAAATTTATCTATGAGAAGCCTAAAATGTTGACATAAAATTTTCTATAGCAATAAAAATTTTGCAAAATTTTTCTATAGAAATAAAATGTTGGACAAAATTGTCGTATTAGAAATAAAATGTTGAACAAAAATTTTCATAACAGAAATACAACTTTTTTTACAAAATTTTCTATAGAATATATAACATTTTGACAAAATATTTCTATGGAAATCAAAATGTTGGGACAAACATTGCTTTAGAAATAAACTTTTTACAAAACTTTCTATAGAAATGAAAAGTTGACAAAAACTTTCTATTAGTAATAAAATTTTTGGACAATTTTTACATGGCTGTTAGTAGGCCATATACTAACGAAATGTTACCAAATTTCAGAACCGCATCGGATGAACTTTGCTCCTCAAGAGGCTCCGGAGGTCAAAATCTGGTGGATCGGTTTATATGGGAGCTATATATAATTATGCGGACCGGATATGGACACGAATTTTTGCAGTCGGTTCTGTTTAGCAGACCAATACGCTAACACCACGTACTAAATTTCAATTGGACATCGGATGAATTTTTGCTCATCCAAGAGGCTCCTAGAGTTCAAATCTGGGGATCCAGTTTATAATGGGGGAGCCATATATAAATTTATGGACCGATATGACAATTTTGCGATGCTTGTTAGATACCGATACTAACAATCAGGTACCCAATTTAAACGAGATCGGATGATTTTACCCTCCAATGAGGACTCCGGAGGTCAAATTCTGGGGGGGATCGGGTTTATAATGGGAGCTATTATATAATTACGGACCGATATGCGACCAGTTTTTGCAATGGTTGTTAGAGACCAATATACTAACACCACGTTTCATACCAATTTCAATCGTGGTAAGGATGAAGTTTGCTCTCAAGTAGGCTCGCGAGGTCAATCTGGCGGATCGGTTTAATATGGAGCTATTATTATATTTCATGCGGACCGATATGCGAACAAATTTTTGCGATGGTTGTTTATGAGACCGTATACTAACATCAGGTACCAAATTTAATCACCGGAATCCGGATGAATTTTTGCCCTTCCAAGAGGGCTCGGAGGTCAAATCTGGGGATCGGTATTATATGCGGGGCATGATATATATAATTATGGACCGCATCATGGTACCAATTTTGGGCATGGTTGTTAGAGACCGTATACTTTAGACCACGTACCAAATTTTCAACCGGATCGGATGAATTTTGCTGCTCCGAAGGCTCCGCAAGCATAATTTGGGGATCGGTTTATATTGGGGGCTAATACGTAAACGTGCGCGCCGATATGCGCCCATTTTCACAATACCATCGACCTACATCAATAACAACTACTTGCTATGCCAAGTTTCAAAGTTCGAATTAGGGCTAGGTATTCGTTCGGAACGTTTTAGCGTGATTTCCAGCAGACGAGGAACGGACAGCCCGGACAGACGGACGGACGTACGGACATGCTCTAGATCGACTCAGAATTTCACCACGACCCAGAATATTATATACTTTATGGGGTCTTAGAAGCAATATTCGACTGTGTTACAAAACGGAATGACAATGTTAATATACCCCATCCTAATGGTTGGAGGGTAAAAAGAATTGCGATTCTTATATTATCAATTTTTTATTTCGGTAGAAAAATGTTTGTCTAAATTTTATTTCTATAATAGAATTTTTGCAAATTTTATTTTTATAGATATTTGTCAAAAATTTTATTTTACAATTGAAAATTTTGTAAAAATGTTATTTCTATAGGAAATTTTTGCAAAATTTTATTTGTATAGAAAAAATTTTGCAAATTTTTTTTCTATAGAATTTTTTTGCAAAATTTTATGTTTTGATCCCCCTCATCCCTGAACACGGCGAGGGAGGTCACTTGAGTCACTTGTATTTTTTCTAGCTCAAATTTCTCGATAATTAATGGGTTACCTTTTAGCTCACTCAAAGCTGATGCAGATGTGAGTGAAGAAAATTGAAAGTTTTAAATTTTGTCATTTATTTTACACAACTTTAGAATAGTGCATGAGAAAAATCTATAATATTTAACATATCATTAATAAATTATAAGAGCGAATATTTAACAATGACGAGTAACATCGATTATCGAAGCTAACGGTTAATTTCATGTAAGTTATATTGTTACCCTATTACTTTATTTTAAATAAACAAAATTATCATTTCAGATTTTTTTGTACCGCCTTTCGCTGTCTAAGCCGAAAAGCATTTTCGAAAATATTAACGGAATACGTGGAAAACTTGCAATAAAAACAGCAATAAAGTGGTTTAGACTGATGTTTTAACAGGTATAGTAGAATATTCAATTTATAATTTCTTTTTCATTTTATATATAGAGTACTGTTTACAGATGCAATTCGTTGTAATGGTGGCGAATGCACTGAGAAATACCTTAAAACTTGAAAAGTCTCTTTCAGTCAGGCGTGCGTGATCACTGGGCCAAACAGCCAAAATATTTGAATTGAATTTAATTGTTTAATACAAGCCTGATTTTATTGTATTTTTATTATTTATTTAAAAATAAATTCACTTGAATATAAAATAAGAATATTTTTATTAACCAGACAGCCTAACCACAATTTAGTTCAAATAAGTCTAGGTTACGGCTGGCAGCCTCGATGTATCAGGCTCACGTAGACTATTCAGTCCATTGTTGATACCACATTGCGTGGAACTTCTCTCTTATCACTGAGTGCTGCCCGATTCCATGTTAAGCTCAATGACAAGGGACCTCCTTTTTATACGCGAGTCCGAACGGCGTTCCACATTGCAGTGAAACCACTTAGAGAAGCTTTGAAACCCTCAGAAATGTCACCAGCATTACTGAGGTGTGATAATCCACCGCTGAAAAACTTTTTGGTGTTCGGTCGAAGCAGGAATCGAACCCACGACTTTGTGTATGCAAGGCGGGCATGCTAACCATTGCACCACGGTGGCTCCTAAGATACTAATGGATTATTAAATAAAAGTAATCGTGAAAAAATTACGTTTTTAGCGGCTAAAGGCGGGTATTACGTTCGAGTTTAGCCGGTAAAAACGTCATTTTTTCACGATTACTTTTCCTTTAATTAATCCATTTTAAGAATACAAACTTGTGAAAATTTGCTTTGGCCTTTTCTCCCATCAAGTTTATAATAAAGTTTGCCACAACTAAATTGTATAACTTTCATGGCCATTTTTCTTACATGTATTTAGCTTTTCACTTTAGCGCGCGTAAACTCAAACTTAATACCCACCTTTATATACTAAAAAAAAAACCCGCCTATATTTGCACACACTGAACAGTTACGTTTGGCAACCGCGATTGTCTCCCCTCGTGGTTGAGAGAGAAAACGAAAAAGCAAAAAAAACATAATTAAGTTAGCGCATAGACATCGTTATTATGGATTCAAAAGAGAGAGAGAGAGATGTTTATGACAAAGTTCGTTTCTTGCTAAATCTTCTTTTTAAAAATTCATTTTTGGTTTGAATGTTCGATGGAGAACTTGCTTGTCGGATAAAATAACAAAATACTCACAGAGAGTAACAAATACGTTTTGTGAAAGAAAAATTAGAAATACAACCAAAAAACAACAAATGGATACAGTGTTAGTTCGTTAATTACATCATTTTATATAATTTTCATTAAATCTAGCAAAAAAAAGCAAGAACGTAATTTCATAATCATAACGCGAAAAGTCAATGACGAGGTTTTATTGTGTGTTGAGAGGCTGCATTTTCATTCGATTAGATTCTTATCTCACATGGTGGCCGGGAAAAGTGACGATGATGTTGTACAACATAAAGACGGGAAAAATCTGTTATACGGTTCATGTGAAAAATAAAACGACATACAAAGAATGCATTGAAAACTTCTTATACACACTTTATAAAATAGGGTGTCTTCTTTTCCACCAACATTAATGTGTCGTCTCTTCATTTCTTTGTATGATTCCATCGTGGTTTGTGTGGTGGTGCTTGAAGTTGATGCACCCAAAGTGAGTGGTAGTGTTAGTAGTAGTGTATATCATCATTCATCAATCCCT
>PGFW01043658.1:17302-32433 GCA_003123925.1 Haematobia irritans | reverse complement strand
GCTTAAATATCTGCAAGAAACCATGAAGCTTTGCTAACAATGATAGGTTGTATATTTCAAAATTACCAATACTTTTAATGGAAAATATTAAAGAATAAAATAAAACAAAACCAAATTTTATTTTTGTTTTTGTTTGTTATATTCGCTACTAATAAAATAAGCAAACTGAAATATTCACATCGATGTCGCATCATGCATAGATCGTGCACAGCCTTCTGATAATCTAGCAGGGCTAGGGCTTATCAACTTAGAGGCTAACTGAGCCTGATATTCTATAGAATGCTAAGGCAAGAGTGTCATTAACAACGCCTAAATGAGGTACAGCAAGTTTAGTCTTAGACATTAGTGGATTTTTTTATACGTGCGACAATATTTACAGAAAAATAGTACACGTAGAATCATACTCCATGAATCGAATTTTTGGCTGACTACAAAAAATAAAAAAAACATCATTTCCTCTCTCAAGCTAATTTTTTTTAGAATTTAAATTGTAGAATTTTTTGATAAATTCTATATAAAATTTCTTGTCAAAACCTTTATAGAAAAATTTTGTCTAGCAATTTTATTTCTATAGAGAATTATTGTTCAAAAATTTAGTGTTCTGTAAGAAATTTTTGTCAAAATTTTATGTCTATAGAAAATTTTTCAAAAATTTTACTCTGGCAATATATTGTCAAATTCTTTATAGAAATTGTTGTAAATTTTTTTTAATAGAAAATTTTGTCAACTTTTAATTCTCTATAGGAAATTTTGTCAGTATTTTATGTCTATGAAAATTTTTTTAAGAATCTTCTTTCCATCAGAATATTTTTTCAAATTTTATTTTCTTATAGAATTGGTCAAGAATTTTTTTTCTATTGAAATTTTGTTAAAATTTTATTTATGAAATTTGCCCAAAATTTTATTTCTATGAACGAGGAAAAATCTTTTCTCCCAAAAAATTGTTTATTTCTGTTACGGAAATTTTGTCAAAATTTTTATTTCTCTGTAGAGAATTTTGGGTAGCAAAAAGGATATATTAGTTTCTATACGAAATTTTGTCAAAATTCTTCATATCTATAGAATTTTTGGTCCGAAACAGTTCATCATCTACTATAATGAAATTTTGTCACAATTTTTTTTTCTATAGAGAAATTTTCGTCAAATTTTATGTCTGTAGAAAATTTATGTCAAAATTCTACTGTCTATAGTGAAAAATTTTCTAAAATTTTATTTCCCGAATATTTGTCAAAAATTTTATTTCTAGATAGGAAAATTTTTGTCACATTTTATTTCTATAGAATTTTTTGTCAATATTTTTATGTAGTAGAAAATTTTTTCTAAAAATTTAGTTTCCTCAGAATATTTATGTAAAAATTTATTTCTAATAGATAATTTGGTCACAAATTTTATTTTCTATGAAAACATTTTTGTTAAAAATTTATTTGGTCTATAGAAAATTTTGTCAAAATTTTACTTCTATACGAAGGAAATTGTCAAAATTTAGTAATTTCTATAGAAAATCTCTTGTCAAATAATAAAATTTATTATCTGTACGAAAATTTTGTCAATATTTTATGTTCTATAGAGTTTTTTCAAAAATTTATTTCCCTCAAAATATTATGTCAATATTGATTTCTAGTGAACAATTTGGTCAAAATTTATTTCTTTTGCAATTTGTTAAATTTTTATTTCTATAGAAATTTTGCTCAAAATTTGTATTTCTATAGGAAAATTTTGGTCAAAATTTTATTTCTAAAAGAAATTTGTATAATTTTATTTCTAAATAAGAGGAATTTTGTAAAATTTTATTTCTAATAGAAAATTTTGCTCAAAGATTTTATCTTCTCGGTATGAGGAATTTTGATCAAAATTTTATTTCTATAGAAGAGTTTGCTGAAAATTTTTATTTCTATACCGAAATTTTGTCAAATTTTATTTCTATATGGACAATTGTAGTCAAAGATTTATTCTTCTATAGAACACTTTTGATCCAAAAATTTAATTTTTTTCGGAAAATTTTGTCGCATTTTATTTCTATAGAAAGTAATTGGAAAATTTTTATTTTATAGACAAATTTTGTCAAAATTTTGTTTCTATATAAAAAAATTTTGTCGCAAATTTTTATTGTCGTTTTTGTTTTTTTTATTGTGGCGGGAGCATCAAAATCAACAAATCATATTTATTGTTTCTTGATCTCAGCTTTACAACCATCTGTGGTTGACTAAACTTACAAGAGTAGCTTAACCAACAGAGGAAGAACGAATAATTTTGATCAATTTATTTGGCCAAAGCTAATGAGAACTGCAAGATTGGTCTGGATGGACGGACAGTTTTCGGATTACCACATTCTCATAACAGCATCCTCTAACTTATTAAGAGACTGAGGCAACAGACAATGAAATACAAAATTTTTATTTCTATAGAGGAAATATTTGTCAAACATTCTTTCATTCTAGTCGATATTTATGTCAGCAATTTTATTTTCTATAAGAATCTTTAGTCAAATTGTAATTTTTAGAACCAAATTATTGTCTAAATTTTTAGTTTCTAATAGGAATCTTTGTCTAAATCTGTTATTCTTATTAGAAAATTTGTGGTCGCAAATTTTTATTGTATATAGAAAAATGTTGTAGAAACTTTTATTATCTCTACGAAAATATTAGTCAACATTTTATATTCTATATTAAGAGAAAATTTTTCTATAAGAATAGAAATGTTGACGATATTTTCTATACGAAGATAAATCTTAAAAATAATTTTGATGTAGAAATAAAAATTTGAAAATTTCTATAAAAATACTAATTTCATGATAAATTTTCTATTAGAATAAAATTTCTACAAAATTTCTATAGTAATTTATTTCTTATTTGTATTTTTATAGAAATTTTGTCCAAATTTTATTTCTATAGCAAATTTTGTCTATACTTTTTATTTCTATAAGTAAAATTTGTCAACATTATATTTCTATAGAAAATTTTTAATAGATAAATTTTGAAATATTTTCCTATAGAAATCAAAGTTTTGAACAAAACTTTATCTATAGAAAGTAAATTTTGACAAAATTTTCTATAGAAATAAAATTTTCACCAAAAATTTTTAATAGTAAATAAATTTCTGACATATTTTTCTATTCGAAATAAAATTATGACAAAATTTTCATAGAAATTTTATTTTTTAAAAAGAAAATTTTTGTCCAAATTTTTTTATATAGAAAATTTGTCAAAATTTTTATTCTCTAATAGAAAATTTTGTAGAAATTTTTGATTTTATAAGTAATTTGAGCTCAAAATTTGTATTATTAAATAGAAAATTTTGTCCAAAAATTTATTTCTATAGAAAATTCTTGCCATAATTTTATTTCTATGTCCGAATAATATTGTCAACCATTGTTCTATTTCTTTACTAGAAAAATTTATTCTACTAAGAAAATAAAATTTTTGACAAAAATTTTCTATAGCAATAAAATTTTCTAATAGAATCAAATTTTCTATAAGAAATAAAATTTTGACTAATATTTTGCTGATATCTAGAATACAAATTTGGACAAAATTTTCATCTTAAATAGAACTTTGGGCGCAAATTATTTTTTTAAAATAAAATTTGGACAAAATTTTTTTTATTAAAATAAAATTTTGACGAAATTTTTCTATAGAAATAATTTTGACGAAACAATTTTCTCTAGTACAATAAAAATTGTTGATCAAATTTTATACATTAGAAATACAAATTATGACAAAATTTTCCATAGAATACAAATTCTTGGTCAATTTTTATTTCTTATAAAAATTTTGTTTAGCATCAAAACATGAATACAATCATGTTTTTCCAGTAACATATGTGGGAGTCCTAGGACCTAATACTTATTCGCACATGTAAAGAGCTCAATGCGTTCTTAAACCGGAGAAAAATATGTTTTTGCTTTGCTTTTTCCTCCTTTTTTCACATAAAAATGCATATACATTTATTTGTATAAACAAGGACGTATCCATGAGAAGGGGCTAAAAGTGTCAAGAAGGAACAGGACCAGTATGGAATCATTTTTATTTGTATTAATATTTTATAAAAATTAATTTTTTGGCTTTTCTTAGAGGATGGATACTTTTACCCCCTCTTGGCTACGTCTAGGGTAGGAACATACAGATGTTTTTTTTTTTGGATTTTTTTTTGTTGCATACCACATACAGCACACATGCAACTTTTAAATTCACTACATGGCATTTACCCTGACACTATGAATCATAACCATGTGGTAGATGTTGATGCTGAAAAAAATGCATTTGGAGTTTCTGTACATAGATCGTCAACTGCAATGATTGTTTTAAATCAAAAAGTGGCCAATTAAAAGAGAAACACTTCTTTTCGAAAGATATAAATAGATTTCCTTCCTTCAGTTTGAAGACCAAATGAAATGTGATGGCAAATTAGTTTAAATGGGATTTCCGTTCTTATGCTTAGTACTACGTTCGTTTTTGCGAAAAACGAATATAAGCATTTATTAAAGTATCAAATACGGGATTATAAACTTATTTGTTGGAAATAATATTCCTGCCTATTCCACTATCTAGTTGAAAAAAACAAATGATTTCGAAGTTATTCGAGTATATCACTTTTTCCTAAACACAGAAGAAAATATCACAAAAATTTGTCCAATTAAACATTTATGAGATTTTTTAAAAATATTCAATTAAAAGTTTAATTTGTGCAACAACATTTTTAATTGAAACAAAAATCAATCACAACAATTACATAGGGCCGTAAGTTCGGCCGGGACGAATATTATGTACACTCCACAATGCATTGCGTAGAAGCTTCTACTAAAGATTGCCATTCACTATCGAATTATTTGGGTTGCAGTAACACTTGCACTTGGCAAGGTATCTTAAAACTTCTTATCGCTTTCTAAATTGACAAAGTTTTCTATAGAAAACAAATTTTGACAACATTTTCTAGGGAGAATTATAAATATAATAAATAAAATTAATTTATCCATACAATATAAACAATAATATATGTGACGATGATGAAAAAAATAGTCAATAATATTTGCTTTTGTATGTCAATCCATGCAGAATTGCAAAACAAACACCATGTGTGCGTACATAAGCGACCAAAAGTTCCCATGATTAAAGTTTTAGATAGCTAAAGACAGAATAATATACACAAGAAAAATATGTGAACAGAGAAATTCATATTCAGCTAAATTGTTTTCGTGATTTACTTTAGAAAATTATATTCAGCCAAGCTGAATGGAGTTTTTCGTTTGAAAAAAAAAACTTTACCTAAGACAAATGGAACGTCTTATCAGAAAATCGTTTACTATGGCATTTTTGAAGGCTAAATTTAATATATACTTTTACCTAACATATCAGGCTAAGGCTGAGATAACATTTTATTTAAAGAAACTCGTGTCTCCCATCAGCATGGTCAAAACTTTCCTCTTCAGCCGGTACTTAATAAATTAGGATGGTTGAACAGAGAATTCATATTCTAATGCATTGCTTTTCGATGTACTTTAGAAAAATCATATTCAGCCAAGCTGACATTGGAGATTTTTCGTTAAATAAATCGTCACTTTATAACATTTGAACATTTTATAGAAAATCATTGCTATGGCGATTTTTAGAAGTCCAAATTAAAATATACTTACAGAACCAATTTCAGGCTAGGATGAATTAAATTTTTTTTAAAGAAACTCCAATTCAGACACCAGGCAGGCTTCCTCTTTCAGCCAGTACTAATAAAATTAAGATGGTTGAACAAAAAAAAATTCAACTATTCAGCTATAATTGCTTTCGGATTTACTTTGAAAATCATAGTTCAGCCGCAGCTGAATTGAAGATTTTTCGTTATGAAAATCTGTTCAAACGCTAAACATATTGAAACATTATTTATAGAAATATTGCTATGCGATTTTATTGAAGTCCAAATTAAAATATATTTTACAGAAAAGCCATTATTCAGCTAGGCTGATAAAATTTTTGGTTAAAGAAAAGCTATAATTCAGCAATGGTCCAAAAAACTTTCCTCTGCAAGCCGGTACTAATAAAATTAGCATGGTTGAACAGAGAATTTATATAAGCTAAATTGCTTTCGGATTTTCTTTGCAAGATCATATCAGCCCCAGGCTTGAATTGGATTTTCGTGGAAAATCGTCCACTAAAACATTTGAAAATTCTTATAGAAAATCGTTGCCTATGGAGCTTTTGAATTCAAATTAAAATATCTTTACAGAAAACCATAATTCAAACTAGAATTGAATTAATTTTAGTTAAAGAAACCCACATTCAGCCTGGTTAAAATTACATAGTCCTCTATACAGAGGGTCCTAAACGCGGACCTAACACAAAACCTAGTTCAGCCAGGGGTATTGGGAATTTGTTACAGGCTAGAGGTTTATTTATAACCCATAATTCAACCAGAAATAAAATTTTGCACAAATTTCTATACAAATCAATTATTGACTAAATTTGCTAATAGAATAAAAATTTTGACAATATTTCTATAGAAATAAAATTTTAGCAAAATTTCTATTAGAGATAAAATTATTTGACAAATTGTTCTATAGAATAAATTTTGACTAATTTTCTATGAATAAAAGTTTTGACAAAATTACCATATAGAAATAAAGTTTTTACAAAATATTCTGAGGAAATAAAATTTTGAACAAAAATGTTTATATACATAAAATTTTGAAAAAATTTTCTATAGAAATAAAATTTTGACAATATTTTCTATAGAAATAAAATTTTGACAAAATTTTCTGTAGAAATAAAATATTGTCAAATTTTAATTTCTATAGAATATTAGTCAAAAATTGTAAGTTACTATAGAAGAATTTTGTCAAAATTTTATTTCTATAGAAAATTTTGGCCAAAATTTTTTTCTAAATAGAAAATCTGTTCACAATTTTATTCTATTAGAAAATTTTCTAATAGAAATAAAATTTTAATTAGATCAAACGTTTGATCTATAAAAATTTACAAAATTTTAAACAATAAATTGAAAAATTTTCTAAGAAATAAAAATTTCCAAAATTTTCATAGAATAAAATTTGAACAACATTTTCTATTAGAAATATAAATTTTGGACAAAATTTCTTTGAAATGACAAAAATTTTTAAACAATTTAAAATTTTGCTATAGAAATCAAAATTTTGACAATATTTTCTATAGAAATACAATATTTGGCAAAATTTCTATAGAAATAAAATTTCAGACGAAAATTTTTGCTATAGAAAATACATTTCTAAAGTATTTCTATAGAATAAATTTTGAACCATAATTACTATAGAAATAAATTTTAGAACAAAATGTCATAGGAAATAAAAATTTTGACAAAAAATTCTTATAGTACATAAATTTGAAAAAATTTCTATAGAAATAAATATTTGACAAATATTTTCTATAGAAATAAATTCTTGAAACAAATTTCTATAGAAATAAAAATGTTGACGCAATAGTTTCTATCGAAATAAAAATTATTGAAAACAATATTTTTCTATAGAATAAATTTTATTTTTTAAAAAGAAAATTTCTGTCCAAATTTTATTTATTTAGAAAATTTTGTAGAAATTTTATTCCTATAGAAAATTTAGTCAACATTTTATTTATATAGAAAATTTTGTCAAAATTTTATTTCTATAGAAAATTTTGTAGAAATTTTGTATCTATGAAAATTTAGTCAAAATTGTATTTTTATAGAAAATTTTGTCAGAATTTTATTCCTATAGAAAATTTTGTCAATATGTTATTTCTATAGCAAAATATTGTCAATAAATTTAATTCTATAGAAAATTTCCTAGAGGAAATACAGAATGTTGACAATATTTGTCATATACAAATTACAATATTTTACTAAATTTTCCCTATAGCAAATAAAATTTCTACAAAATTTTACTATACGAAATAAAATTTTTGAGCAAATATTTTCTAGTATAAATAAAGATGTTGGACAAGAATTGTTCTATATAAATAAATGTGGACAAAATTTTCTAATATAACAAAAAATGTGGACAAAATTTTCTTTTAAATTAACAATTTGGACAAATTTTCTATAGGAATAATATTTGACAAAATCTTTTATATAGAAATATAATTTTCGCCAAAATTTTCTATAGAAATAAAATATTTGACAATATTTTCTATCGAATAAAATTTATGACAACAATTTTCTATAGAAATGAAATTTTTGTCCACTTTTATTTTTATACAAAATTTTGTCAAATTTTTATGACTATAGAAGATTTGTGTGACAAAATTTTTATTTCTATAGAAAATTGTGTCGAATTGTTATTTCGATAACAAATATTGTCAAAAATTTTATTTCCTTAAGAAAATTTTGTCAAGAATTTTAATTTCTCAATAGAAAATTTTATATTAGAAATAAAATCGTTGACGAATATTGTCCTATAGCCAATGAAATTATGACAAAAATTTTTTATAGAAATAAAATTTGGTGACCAAACATTTTGTATATAAATAAAATTTGGAGCAAAGGATTTCTATCAAAAAAAATACAATTTTGACTAAATTTTCATATAGAAATAAATTTTGACAAAATTTTCTTCATATAAATAAAATTTGGACAAAATTTTCTAAAAAATTCTAAATTTTTTGACTAAATTTTCTATAGAAATTAAATAATAATCATTTTTCAAATTTTCTATAGAATAAAATCTGTGTGAAAACTTATCGATAAGAAAAAAATTTTTGACAAAAATTTCTACTAGAAATAAAAATTTGTATACTTATGGTTTTGTTCCTCAACCTTAAACCGCATTGTGTTGACTATAACTACTAAGATGTAGCTTAACCAATAAGGGGTTTTTTCGGCTTATGCCGCAAATTAAATTCATACAAAGGAAAAAGGGAAATGCTTTGGTATGAAATTTTATTTCGGCAGTAAGCCCGGCTATCATAAACTTTTTTCGGAAGGCTTCAAGTGTGAGTTACCATGAGGTTTAGTGAACACACCTGACATTTATTCTGAAATTTGGTTGATAGTTTGTCATGGCAAGTAAGGATCGCTGGTGCAGGAATGTTGGTAATTTCCTAAAGCGGCGTCCATCCAACCATCTGCCAGTCTACAGGGCTTTGTCCAAAACAAATTTGACCAAACATTTATTTTTCCGTCTGTGGTTAGAGCATACTCTTTGTAGTTTAGGTCCAACACAATGGTTTTTGAAAGCATGGAGACCGATCAAAACAAACAAATATATGATTTGAAGGTACAAAACCACAATAAAAAAACAAAAACACAAATAACAATTTGGACATTTTTTTTCGATAGAAACAACAGTTTTTGACAACATATTTTCTAATAATAAATAAACATTTTTGACTTATTTTCTATTAGACATAAAAATTTTGACAAAATTCTCTATAGAAATAAAATTGTAGAAAATTTCCATATACGATGATAAAAAGTGTTTGACAAAAATTTTCTCTATGGATAGTATAAAATTTTGACACTAATTGTGTAAAGTTTTGAACAAGAATTTGCCGTAATAGAAATTTATCACACAAATTCTACAATTTAAAATTCTAACAATCAAAATTTAGCTTGAGAGAGGAAAATAATTAGTTGGTTTCCTTTACGTCACTACAGTATACTACTTTTACTAGTTTTTACTTAGAACGTTCGCTCAAACCCCAAAAAATAAGTAAAAAGTACTTAAAAATTTTAAGAGAACAAATGTCACAAAATGCCAATGTCTCCTTTTAAAAATTTTTTTTTTTACTTACAATTACTCGGCCAAAATTCTTTCCGAGCTTAAAGGTTTGTTAGAATATTGTCAATGACCAAAAATTAATTATTCTGGTCTTTCAAAAATTTTCCAAACTAAAGTTAGTTGTCCAAATATGCTTTCTTTTTTGTGAAAATTATCTGTACTTTACTTTACATGGATTAAAGATTATCATCATAATTTGTTTTCTTTGTGCCCCAAAATGCTTGAAAAAAAATGTTTTTTCTCTATATATTTAGAGTTGTTGATGTAGGTCCCTAGTGTATTAACGGGCTTGTCTATAGACGTTCGGAAAGTTGGACACCCTCGGATGTCATGAAAATTAAGTGTTTACTTGGCAAAAACGCGCATTATGCGCACCCGATTTTCAATGATTTTTGCTTTGCTAGGAATTAGAACTTATAAACTACCAATACAAAGATTGCGTAATCAGTGTGCGAAATATATCTTAATATTTGCGAGATAGGGGCCTTACAATTTATTTTTTTGCAAAATGTTGAACATGTGTGGGTCTATCATTTGGGTCTTAGTAAGGACCACGATTCCTTATAAAATTCTACGTATTTGAGGAAAATTTTGTGCACCTTTGTGCTTTAGATTTAACTGTGTAGACTCCACAATTTGGATTTCAAAACAATGCCGAACCAATACACTTGTTTCGAAAAAAAGTACCAAAAACATTAACCGACCAAATTCGGCACACCCTTTAATGGACCAAAAGTACCTCTACGTTTTGAATTTCATGCAAATCGGATAAAAGTTTTAATGTCTATGTCATGAAGACCCCAATTGGGGGGTCGGTTCATATGGAAGCAAAATCGAAACTTAGGCCGAAGTAACGTGTCTGGTAATATTTCAGCACTATAGGTTCATTATTGAAGGAAGTAGCCTGATTACAACAAATAGCCAGACAGAGAGACATCGTCTTATAATTTCTCCCTGACCAAGACTATATATACTTTCTATAGTCAGAATTCGTTATTTGTATGTGTTACAAACGGAATGAAAAACCCCACCTTATAAGATACTGATAATATGCGCTATTACTCTACTTTATGGCACAGAAGCCAGAGTTTTACTTTGATTAAAAATTTTGGAGTACTTTTTATAACAAAGTAAAAACCATAGCTTCTTTCTATCGTAATAAGTTCGAAGTTTCCTGCAAAAAATCTGCCATTTGTCAAAAAAAAAAAAAAATTTCGATATAAAAGTATTTAATTTACCTACATGTTTTGAAAATATTTATTCAAATCACAATGCTTCTTTGTTTTTTATTTTGACATTTTTACAATTTTTACTATAATTTTCGTTCCGGTAAATTAACAAATATAGAAATCTGAGAGGATTTTCAATATTTCTCTCTTTTACTACTTTTTACTACGAGTAAAGTAAAGGAACACACCTAATATTTTTGTTTGCAGCAAAATTTATTCATGCAGTATGATTCTACGTGTACTATTTATTTTCCGTTCTGTAATATTGTTCGCCCACATATAAAAATTGCACTAAGTCTAAACTAACTTGCTGTACATCTCATTTACTTTTTTTGTTGGTAATGAACACTCCTTATGTTCTATAGAATATCAAGTGCCTTTGTGCTGATAAGCCCTAGCCTTGTAGATTAGTCAGAAAGGCTGTGCACGATCTATGCATATGGACATGATGTGAATTTTCTCGTTGCTTATTTTAATGTAGGAAATAACAAACAAACAAAATAATTTTTTTTTGTTTTATTTTATTCTTTAAATATTATATTAGTATGGTAGAGTTTTACATTTACACCATCATAGTTTGGCATATGCTTCATGGTTTCTTGAGTATGTTTAGCATCAAAACATGAATACAATCATGTTTTTCCAGTAAACATATGTGGGAGTCCTAGGACCAATACTTATTCGCACATGTAAAGGAAGCTCAATAGAGATTTTGGAAAAATATGTTTTTGCTTTGCTTTTTCCTCCTTTTTACACATAAAAATGCAATATTACATATTTGTATAAACGGAAACGTATCCATGAGAAGGGGCTAAAAGTGTCAAGAAGGAACAGGACCAGTATGGAATCATTTTTATTTGTATTAATATTTATAAAATTAATTTTTTGGCTTTTCTTAGAGATGGATACTTTTACCCTCTTGTAATGGGTAGAACATACAGATGTTTTTTTTTTTGGATTTTTTTTTGTTTGCATACCACATACAGCAACAACATGCAACTTTTAAATTCCTACATGCATTACCATTATGTTATACTGTGGTAGATGTTGATGCTGAAAAAAAAATGCATTTGGAGTTTCTGTAATAGATCGTCAACTGCAATGATTGTTTTAAATCAAAAAAGTGGCCAATTAAAAGAGAAACACTTCTTTTCGAAAGATATAAATAGAATTTCCTTCTTCAGTTGAAGACCAAATTGAAAATGTGATGGCAAATTAGTTTAAATGGGATTCGTTCTTGTATAGTACTACGTTCGTTTTGACGAAAAACGAATATAAGCATTTATTTAAAGTATCAATACGGATTATAACTTATTTGTTGGAATAATATTCCTGCCTATTCCACTATCTAGTTGAAAAAAAACAAATGATTTCGAAGTTATTCGAGTTATCACTTTTTCCTAAACACAGAAGAAAATATACAAAATTTGTCCAATTAAACATTTTATGAGATTTTTTAAAATATTCAATTAAAAGTTTAATTGAGCATACAACAATTTTTTTGAAACAAAATCAATCACAACAATTACATAAGGCCGTAGATTCGGCCGGGACGAATATTATGTACACTACACAAATGCATTGCGTAAGAAGCTTCTACTAAAGATTGCCATTCACTATCGAATTATTTTGGGTTGCAGTAACACTTGCACTTGCAAGGTATCTTAAAACTTCTTATCGCTTTCTAAATTGACAAAGTTTTCTATAGAAAACAATTTTGACAACATTTTCTATAGAAGTAAATTTGTTTTTGATAAAAATGTTGACAAATTTTCTATAGCAACATTTTGACAAAATTGTTCTATATAAATTATTTAATGACAAAATTTTCTTTATTGACAAAAATTCGCTATAGAAATAAAATTTTGACAAAATTTCTTACTAAAATAAAATATGGACAACATTTTCTATAGAAATAAAATTTTGACAAATCTTTTTCTATAGATTAAAATTTGACAACATTTTTCTATAGAAATAAAATTTGACAACATTTTCTAACAATTTTGTTTTTATGATTTTTGATTTATAGTATTAGACTTTTTTATAGAAATACAAATTTGACAAAATGTTTTTAAATAAATAATTTTGACAATTTTCTATAGAAAAAAATTTCAACAAAATTTTCTATAGAAATAAAATTTTAACAAAATTTTCTTTAGAAATAAAATTTTGACAAAATTGTCTATAGAAATAAAATTTTGACAAAATTTTCTATAGAAGTAAAATTTTGATAACATTTTCTATAGAAATAAAATTTTGACAAAATTTTCTACAGAAATAAAATATTGACAATTTTATTTTCTATAGAAATAAAATTTTGAAAAAAAATTTCTATAGAAATAAAATTTTGGCACAATTTTCTATAGAAATAAAATTTTAGAACATTTTCTATAGAAATAAAATTTTGACAAAATTTTTCTACGATATTGTTATTTATTCTATAGTAAATTTTTGAAAATTTTCTATGAAAATAATTTTTACAGAATTTTCTAATAGTAATAAAATTTTGACCAATTTTCTAAAATTTTGACAAATTTCCTATTAAAATAAAATTTTGACAACATTTTCTATAGAAATAAAATTTTGACAATTTTATTTTCTATAGAAATACATTTTGACAAAATTTTCTATAGAAATAAAATTTTGACAAAATTTTCTATAGAAATAAAATTTTGACAAAATTTTCTATAGAAATAAGATTTTGACAAAATTTTCTATAGAAATAAAATTTTGACAAAAATTTTTCTGTAGAAATAAAATTTTGACAAAATTTTCTGTAGAAATAAAATTTTGACAAAATTTTCTATAGAAATAAAATTTTGACAAATTTTCTATAGTAATAAAATTTTGACAAATTTTCTATAGAAATAAAATTTTGACATTATTTTCTATAGAAATAAAATTTTGACAATTTTATTTTCTATAGAAATAAAATTTTGACAAAATTTTCTATAGAAATAAAATTTTGACAAAATTTTCTATAGATAAAATTTGACAAATTTAAATAGAAATAAAATTTTGACAAAATTTTCTATAGAAATAAAATTTTGACAAAATTTTCTATAGAAATAAAATTTTGACAAAATTGTCTATAGAAATAAAATTTTTAAAAAGTCTATAGATATAAAATTTTTAAAAAGTCTATAGATATTAAATTTTGACAAAATTTTCTATAGAAATAAAATTTTGACAAAATTTTCTATAGAAATAAAATTTTGACAAAATTTTCTATAGAAATAAAATTTTTGACAAAAAATTTTCTATAGAAATAAAATTTTGAAAAAATTTTCTATAGAAATAAAATTTTGACAAAATTTTCTATTGAAATAAAAGTTTGACAAAAATTTCTATAGAAAACAAATTTTGACAAAATTTTGCTATAGAAAACAAATTTTGACAACATTTTCTATAGAAATACAATTTTGACAAAATTTTCTATCGAAATAAAATTTCAACAAAATTTTCTATAGAAATAAAATTTCAACAAAATTTTCTATAGATATAAAATTTTGACAACATTTTCTATAGAAATAAAATTTAGACAAAATTGTCTATAGAAATAAAATTTTGACAAAATTCTCTGTAGAAATAAAATTTTGACAAAATTGTCTATAGAAATAAATTTTTGACAACATTTTCTGTAGAAATAAAAGGTTAGGTGGCAGCCCGATGCATCAGGCTCACTTAGACTATTCAGCCCATTGTGATACCACATTGGTGAACTTCTCTCTTATCACTGAGTGCTGCCCGATTCCATGTTAAGCTCAATGACAAGGGACCTTCTTTTTATAAGCCGAGTCCGAACGGCGTTCCAACATTGCAGTGAAACCACTAGAGAAGCGTTTGAAACCCTCAGAAATGTCCACCAGCATTACTGAGGTGGGATAATCCACCGCTGAAAAACTTTTTTTTGTGTTAGGTCGAAGCAGGAATCGAACCCACGACCTTCTGTATGCAAGGCGGGCATGATCGACTCAGAATTTCACCACGACCCAGAATATATATAGGATATAAAACTGTTTTCTTACTTAAAACAAATATGCAAAATCTTCAAAATAAGTCTTAGCCTATATTTTTGTCGTAAATTCCTAAAGATTCGTAGGGTTGATCCTCCTGTGGTGAAACAAGAGTTCTTCATTTCTTCCAAGAGTCTCTCCTTGGCCTAATTGTTTAATCATTAATACAATTTG
>PGFW01043653.1:0-13598 GCA_003123925.1 Haematobia irritans | reverse complement strand
ATAATAGAGCATAGAAATAGAAAGCCTATCATTGTCACAAGTAACGTTATGATGATAGTCATTTGCCACATATTGTGTGCGCTCCGGGAAGAAAAGTAACTAGATGTAAAGTAAATTCTAAAACCCCCCAATTTCCTCGAATACAGTGAAACCTTTCAAACTTGCGACACTCTGAAAATGAAAAACCATCTCAAAAAGTAAACAACTTTCGTGAGATGTTTGCTATACTATCCAATTGGATAGCAACTCCCACATATGGATAAAATTTGAGCTAGCCAAAAAGTGTCAAACTTTTCAGAGGTTTCAACAGTATATATATTTTTGTGTGTGTGTGTTTTCCCCCTCATATTTGTTATTGTTTTGTTGTTTTGTGTTTTCTTTGTTGTTGTTGTGAGAAATTCATAAGAATTTTTTTGTCTCCTTTTCTTCTTCTTCCCTTTCAACTAAAAAAAAATAAAATAAATATAGGCCTGAAAGTGATGGTTCTCGTTCTGGTTCCTCACTTTCACTACGAAATATATCGGTCGGTTACATGGAATGGACAACAGCTTATCTGCAAAATACTTCAGCTACAAATCAGTCCTCAACTGCATGCGTCGGTGTCCATAGAAGTATTTCACGCTTCTCTAGTACGAAACCAAGTAGAAGGGCATCTTCAGGGCTGATTACTCTACGTACGTTATAACATATAAAAAATATTTATTTTTTTAATTTAAATATTAAAAACATCTTTCATTGCAAGAAAAAATAAAATGAACCTAGATATACTAGACTTTATAAATAATATCGATTTCTTCTTTCTTTTTCTATTTATTTTATCAAAGGTGTGCGCCTCCCGAAAAATACGTCACCTGCAGCTCCGCTCAAGTTTGCTTACCACAAGACAGCTGGTACGTTCGCGTCCAGCACTATTCAATGCTACATTGCTGGCCACTGGCATTCTGCAGGCGAGAGATCTTCGACTCGCTAAGTAAAAACGATTTTTTTTTTATATTTCATTAGACAATTTAAGATTTCAAAATATTTAATAGAATTTATTTAAATTTAATTACTTCCAAAGAAATATATAAAATAAATCCAATTTTAACAAATTTAGTTAAATTAAAAGAAAATTCTATTCTATTTTACTAAATTTCAGTAAATTTAGTATTGATAGAATTCTTCGGCGAGGGATGTATTCTTATGTTTGTATTTTATTATTTGAAAATCTATTTTTTTTAGAAATGTAAAAATATAATTTTAAGGTGAATTTTTACCCTTCTCCAAACAAGCTCAGCGATTTTATATTTTTCGGCTCAATTATTTTTTTAATAATTCCTCAAAAAAATATTTTCATACTTTTTTCATTTTTTTATATATTTTTTCGTAATTTTTTTTTTTTAAACTTAATTTTAATTCCTCAAAATTTTATATTATAATTATATTTGAGCGTTTTTTTTTTTTTGACAAAAGAAGGTTAAAAATTATGAATTAGTTTAGACGCTGGAAAAAAGAAAAATCAGGGCGAAAATCTATAAGCAAGTCTGAACTATGTGTTTCAGTCTTAGGGAGAGTGGGCATTTTCTGTAGTCTTCAATAAAGATGCTCACTGTGGGACATAGCTCAGTTTGGGCTTTATATGCTAACTCCTGATGGATAAAGCATACAAGAATTATCCAATAACCTCTAATATTAGAAGCTAGCAATAAAAAGCCAACAATTTCATTCATCTCACCCAGACAGATCTTTACTTAAGACCCGGGCTTATAGCTAGACTTCGATAGAAATTTCGATCGGGTATTTTTTGTTTTGAATGCCGCAAAACATACAAACTAACATTTGGCATATAATGAGTTTTTTTAAAAGAAAAAGTTCAAAAATGGAATTTGCATTTAAGTTCCAGTTTATGCTCGAATTTTTTTGTTATAAACAAATGCCTTGTGATTTGGGGCGATTGGCTACTCGTGCCAAAAATAAATTTTTTCATTCTATAAGATAATTTTTGCGATCAAAAAGTTCAAATTTCTATGGGAAATTTCGTCAAAATTTTAATTTCTTAAGAAAAATTTGTCATAAAATTTTATTTCTATAGAAAATTTTGTCAAAATTTATTATTTCTATACAAAATTTTATTCCTATAGAAATTTTTTCAAAATTTCATTTCTATAAAAAATTTTGTCGAAATTTTATTTCTATAGAAATTTTTGTCAAGAATTTTATTTCCCTTATAGAAAAAATTTTGTCAAATTTTATTTTATAGAAAAATTTTTAAAAAATTTGTATTTCTATAGAAATTTTTGTCAAAATTTTTTAATTTCTATAGACAAAATTTTTAAAAATTTATTTCTAATAGAAAATGTTTGTCAAAAATTTATTTCTGTAGAAAAAAATTTTGTCAAAAATTTCATTTTTAATCGAAATTTTCCGTCAAAAATTTTATTTCTATCGAAAAATTTTTTCAAAAATTCTATTTATTATAGAAAATTGTTTTAAAAATTTTATTTTATAGAAAATTTTATAAAAATGTTATTTTTATAGGAATTTTTTTAAAAATTTTTATTTCTTTAGAAAATTTTGTCAGAAATTTATTATATATAAATAATAAATAAAATTTTATATATAAATGAAAATTTTGGACAAAATTTTCCATAAAAGAAATAAACCATTTTTAAAAAAATTCCTTAAAATAAATTTTTAAAAAATTCTATAGAAAATAAAATTTTTAAAAATTGTTCTTATAAATAAAAATTTTGATAAAAATTTTCGATAGAAATAAAATTTTGACGAAAATATTCTATAAAAAAATAAAAATTTTAACAAAATTTTCTATGGGAATAAAAATGTTGAAAATTTTTTTATAAGAAATAAAATTTTTAAAAAAATTTTCTATAGAAATAGAATGTTAAAAAATTTTTCTATAGAAACAAAATTTTACAAAACTTTTCGATAGAAATAAAATTTTGAACAAAATTTTCTATAAGTAATAAATCTTTGAAAAATTTTTCTATAAATATAGAAAAATTTTTCAAAATTTTTTTCTTATGAAATATAGAAAATTTTTCAAAAATTTTATTTATATAGAAAATTTTGTCAAAATTTTATTTCTATCGAAAATTTTGTAAAATTTTTTATAGAAAATTTTGTCAAAATTCTATTTTCTAGAAAGAAATTTTTTTTAAAAATTTTATATTTCTATAGAAAACAATTTTTCAAAAATTTTTTTCCCCATAGGAAAAATTTTGTTAAAATTTTATTTTTATAGAAATTTTTCAAATTTTTTATTTCTATAGAAAATTTTGTCAAAATTTTTATTTCTATAAGAAAATTGTTGTCAAAATTTTATTTCTATAGAAAATTTTGTCAAAATTTTATTTCTATAGAAAATTTTGTCAAAATTTTTGTTTCTATAGAAAATTTTGTCAAAATTTTATTTCTATAGAAAATTTTGTAAAAATTTTATTTCTATAGAAAATTTTGTTAAAATTTTATTTCTTTAAAAATTTGTAAAAATTTTATTTCTATAGAAATTTTGTCAAATTATTTCTATAAAAAAATTTTGTAAAATTTATTTCTGTATAAAATTTGTCAAAATTTTATTTCTATAGAAAAATTTTGTTCAAATTATTTATTTCTATAAAAATTTTGTCAAAATTTTATTTCATAAGAAAATTTTGTCAAAAATTTTTAATTTCTATAGAAAATTTTGGTCAAAATTTATTTCTAAAAAAAATAGAAAATTTTGTCAAATTTATATTTCTATAGGAAAATTTTAGTATAATTTTATTTCTGTAGAAAATTTTGATGCAATAAATATTATTTGTATAGAAAATGGAGGTAACCGCTTAGTTTAGTTTTTCACAAATCTAGCTAAAACATCAAGAATTCTACCAATGCTACTTAGATAGTATAAATTCTACCATTTTGGTAGAATTCTACCAAAGACTGTGGCATAACCGTGCTCTGAAAATATCGAACATGGGTATAAAATCAAATTTTGAGAGTTATAATAAATGTAATACAAAATAGAAAAATATAAAATAAATTTAATATACATGATTTGGTGTAAAATCGCTATATAAGATTTGAGATACTTTATTTAAAAATCAATAAAACAATAAATTAAAAATTGTAAGATTAAATGTAATGACATATACTTAATGACTCATTATAGTATTTATTTTAAAACTTTAAAAATAGATATATTACTATATGGCCTTAATTCGGTAATTTTTGATTTTCTTTCCTATTTCTATAGTAGCTAGGCATTTTAAACGTCAAATAACTATCGTTCAGCTACAATCAAAAGAATACAGCAGCCGTCTATCGGCTCAAAAATCAAAGGCCGCGGCCTCAGACCACTCATAAGTTTATTGACTGACAGCAGATACCTGTAAGTATAACCTACCAACGACACACATGCAATGTTTGCCAACATGCTAATCGAAAATTAAATTTCTTGTTTGCTTATTGCCGGAAAAGATAGCTATCAGCAGTCCGAAACCCTCGTTATACACCCAAAGTATGATCGCTAAAACAGTAGTAGTAATCGTCCATCGGCCAACTGTTACAATGATGCCTAAGACGTTCTACCACACTATATGAGAAGACTTCTTCAACGGAGAAAACCAATGCGATTTCAACAGACTCAAAGTATGTATGCGAATACCTTATGTTGAGGTTTTTTGTTTTTCATTTTCATTTGTTTTTGTTTTGTTATCGTGTTTTTTTTTTCGTTAAAAAAAATCAAATCAATAAAAAAAGAATAACTCACCCACTGCTACTAACTAACACTACTACTACTACTGGCTACTTACTTTTGACACTACTTAAAATATACTGGCCTGGCTATCATGTCAACAACATTCACCCAAATACCACTCTAACATGGTTTACTTGAAATCTTTTGTTTTTTTGGTGCTTGTCCATTAAAACAAAAACCTCTAACCATTTGTAAATTTGGCTTTTAACCCAAGAAAAAAGAAAACGAAAAGAAAAAAATTTAATGATAACTAAAATGATTGGGAAAAAACTATTAAAACAACTTGATCATTATCAACTCCCAAAATAAATAAATATATAATGTTCGGATTATAGAAATTTCATTGTAAAAAAAAAAAAATAATACCAATAACACCAATGAAGCTCACAAAAAAAGCAAATAACTTACAATTGTGGCTACTTTTATTTTAATTTAAAATATATTTATTATTTAAATGCTTTTAACAAAATAGGCATTATTCTTTTTCTTATTAATATATATATTTACACACAAACACACTCTATTATTATGAAATTTCCAAAAGCACTAATTATTTTGATATTTCATTTTTATTTTATTTTTTTATACCATAAACTCTCTATTGTTGTAAAACTATTTTTTTGCAAACAAAACTCAAATTAAATCCAATCTACAAAAATGGTACTACAATTACAAAACCATAAATCCTCCTCACATATTAATATGCCATGGGTGAGTATAATGTGTTGTAAACTGTTAATATTAAGCAAAAAAAAAAACAAATAATAAGAATATAGTTTTGTCTATTTGTTTTTTTTAATACTCCTTAAAAAAAATGCCTTAAGTAATGCTTCAGTAATTTTGAAAAAAAAAAACTAATATTTTTATAACAATTATGTGTGAAGGGGGCTTAAAAAGGCTAAGGCTTGAATATTTTTTTTAGCATTTTACTAAAAAAAAAACTTCTAAAACCAATCCCCTTTTAAAAAACGCTAAAAACTAAAAATTATTAGGCTTCTTTAATATGAGGAGATTTGATTTTTCTAGGTTTTCTAGGTTATTTGATTTGATTCTTTTATAAGCTAGTATTCTATTTCTATTTATCCTAGCAATGGGAATAAAACCAGTATACAACCTCCTATAGGTTTGTTTGTTTTTTTTTAGTCAACGTTTAGGAACGACTTCGCCGCCAAGAGTTGGTGATGATCAAGGGAATCACTAACTTTCAAAAGCGTTGTTTCTTTTCTGTTTTTTTTTGTTATTTTTTATTTTTTGTTTGTCTTTGTTTTATTTCCTTTGGTTTCTGTTTTTTTGTTTATTAGTTTTGTATTTATATTATTCCTATGTATTGTGTACTCTACTATTCACTATTCATATAATTAAAATTTATTTTGCAACAATTTTATTTCTTGTATATTGATTACACTATGCAACAAATGTAGAAATCGTTTTCAAGGAGTCTCTATAGCATATAAAGGGGACGTGATGAAATCTGAAAAAAAAACATAATTGAAATATAAAATAATAAAAATTAAATGTTAGTTAAATGTTATAATTTCAATAATTTAGCTAGTCATTTGATACGTGGAGCTCCATATAAAAAACAAAAAAACATTTTTTTGTTGATTCAAATGACAAACATTAAATTTCAAGGAAAACACCGTTTAAATATTTCCTCCATTATGACCCCTAGAGCTCGACCGAAGCATCGGCTTTCAGCATTCGGCCAAAAATCGATAATTCGGCACGAATCGCCCTTCGGCGCGTCAACGAGAACGGATTAACCGAAACCGAAGTTTTTTTGAATAATTTTATTTCATATTGAATTGTCCAAACACCCAATAACAAATTACAAACGTAAAAAATTTATATAAACAATTTTTTTTGTCATTATAATATCAACTACTGGAATTACAATTTTATTGTTATGTTATTATATGCATTTGTTGAAAAAGTTTTATAATATTGAACTAAAATACACCAAATTTCTTTAATTGCAAAATTTAAAGGAAAAGCCGATCTAGGCCGATTTATGCTTCTTTTGCCGAATATCGGCTCTCGCCAAAAAAACCCGCTTGGTTTCGAAGCTCATGATGGCCCCTTTGTTCCCTTAACATATAGAAATAGCAAATCCATTGGATTGGAATGCGGCAAATACCATTCTTGAAATTGTATTTAATTCAGCTTCGAAAAAGTAACTTTTTAAAGCCAAAAAGAAGGTACCTTTTATATACCCACCACCCCATAGCATGGACGTATAATAAGTTTGTCATTCGTTTTGCTAAACACATCGGAAAAAAAAAAAAATATCGATTTCAGGCTATATAAAGTATATATATTCTTGATCAGGGAGAAATTCTAAGACGATATAACGATGCCCGTTTCTTGTCCGTCTGTCTGTCTGGCTGTTCTGCTCTGTTGTATCACGCTACCAGTCATCAATAATGAAGCAATCGTGCTGAAATTTTGCACAAACTCGTTCTTTTGTCTGCAGGCAGGTCAAGTTCCGAAGATGGGCTATATCGTGTCCAGGTTTTTGATATTAGTCCCATATAAAACCGACCTCCGATTTGGGTTCTTGCGGCTTATAGAACCGCAATTTTTTATTCAATTTACCTGAAATTGGAAATCTAGAGGTTATTGCTCAGGGACCACAAATGCGCTGGTGCCAAAAATTTGTGAGTAGATCGGTCCATATTTTTAGTATAGCCCCCAAATAGACCGATCTCCCGATTTTTACTTCTTGGGCTTATAGAAACCGCAGGTTTTATCCAATTTACCTGAAAATTGGAAAATCGAGAGAGTACTTTAGAACCGTAAAGAGGTGTTGCCAAAAATGTGTTGAGCATCGCGTCCATGTTTGTTATGGTCCCCATATAAACCGACTTCCGATTTGGGGTCTTGGGCTTATAGAAGGCCGTAGTTTCATCCAATTTGCCTGGAAATTGAAAATCTAGAGCGTACTTGAGCGACCATAAAAAAAGGTGTGCCGAAAAATGGTCCGTATCGTTCCATGGTTTTGCGTATACCCCCGCATATATTAGACCGATCTCCGATTTTTACATCTTTGGCGTTATAAGGACTCCGCTAGTTTATATACAATTTGTCTGAAATTGGAAATTTATTAGATATTTTTAGCGACCATAAAGAGCGTGTGCCACAACATGCCGTGAGTATCGGTCGCCATGTTTGAGTATAGCCCCCATATTAGAACGATTATCCCGAGTTTTACTTCTTGGGCTTCTAGAATCCCGAAGTTTTTAATCCAATTTGCCCTCAAATTGGAAATCTTAGAGGTATTTTCGAGGCCATAAGTGGTGTGCCGAAAACGGTTGAGTATCAGTTCCATATTTTAGTATAGCCCCCTAAGGAACGATCTCAAACGATTTAACTCCTTGGGTTTCTAGAAACGTAGTAGTTTTTATCGATTTGCCTGAAATTGTAAAATAATTCTCGTATTTTTAGGCTCACAAAAAACGTGGTAATCGGATTAAGTTTTTATCGGCCATTTGGTAATTGCCCCCATATAGACCGACTTCACTTCGATGTAGGGTGTTAGAAGGCGCACTGATCATGAAAATTGACTTCGAAACTCAATGTAAATTTTACACTCATTTACTTCTACAGATTTAAGATTTCAAATCAAGAGTTATTTTATAATTTTCTTATATGGCTTTATAGAAAACCGTAGTTTTTCATTCCATATTTGCCGCGAAATTTGAAAATCTAGAGATAATTTTGGAACCTTGAGAGCGTGTGCAAAGAATGTGAGTCGCTCGGCTCCATGTTTTTGGTATAGCCCCCATATAAACCGACCTCCCGATTTGGGGTTCTTTCGCTTATAGAACCGTAGTTTTCAATCAATTTACGCGAAATTGAAAAATCTAGAGGTATTTTGGGTACCTTGAAGAGGTGTGCCAAAATTGAAGTGAGTGTCGGTCCATGGTTTGGTATACCCCCCATATGAACCGACCTCCCGATTTGGGGTCTTTCGCTTATTTAGAAACCGTAGATTTTCATCCAATTCTTGCGCGAAATTGAAAATCTAGAGATATTTTGGACCTTGAAAGGTGTGCCAAAAATGGTGAGTGTCGGGTTCCATAGTTTTGGTATAGCCCCCATATAAACCGACCTACCGATTTTACTTCTTGCGCCTTATAGAAACCGTAGTTTTTATCCAATTTTGCCTGGAAATTTGGAAATCTTTAGAGTATTTTTGGGCCATAAAGGAGGCTGTGCCGAAAACGGTGTATAGGTATAGCCCCCATAAGAACGATTTCCCGATTTAACTCCTTAGGCGTTTTAGAAACCGTAGTTTTTATCCGATTTGCCTTGAAATTGTAAATATCTGGTATTTAAGGGCTCACAAAAAAAAACGTGTATCGGATTAAGTTTTTAATCGGTCTTTTTAGGTAATCCTTATAATAGACCGACTTAAACTTCTTGAGGTATAGACTGGCCGCCACTGATCATGAAAATTGCTTCAAACTTAATGGTAAAATTTCCCAGATTTTACTTCTCGCGGTGAAAATCTACAGATTTAGATTTCAAATCAAGACGTTATTTTTATAATTTTCTTGCACACTTACAAGAGATGTTAATGATGTCTTCTAAAACTTCAAACAAAAAGGTCTTATAAATCCCAGAATGCTGATATAGGTCCTCATAGGGTGAAATCTTTTAAATTTATTCTTCGGGAAGTTGTCCTCAAGTCCTCAGAGTTCCCTCCTGGAAATTTTCAAAGGAAACCCTAAATATTTGGTTCATGGTGGTGGGTATTTCAAGATTCGGCCCGATCGAACTTACTGCTGTATATTAACTTTTCATATTAATTGAGATCCTCCATTAATAAAAATGTTAGCCATGCCTTCTGTCATGTTAGAATCTTCCCATTGGATTGAAATCCGGAGAAAGAATCACTGGCAGGCGATTATAATATCATTCTTCAAATGAGCTTCGAAAAAGTACTTTTTTTTTAAGCCAAAAACGCGTACATTTTTTACCCCTGCGCTCACATAGTAGAACAGGGTATTTAATATGTAGTGCCTATGTTTGCAACACCCATAAGAGACGATATAGACACATAGTGTCTTTGTGTATTATGTTAGAGACTGGCCCTGAGTCAACTCTAGCCTTGTCCCTTTGTCCGTCCGTCTGTACTCTCTGTGAACACATTTTTGTAATCAATAGTCTAAAGTTCACAATTTTTTGTCCGATCGACTTCAAATTTGGCACAAGGTATGTGTTTTGGGTCAGAATAGAACCCTATTGATTGGAAGAAATCGGTTCAGATTTTTGATATAGCGTCCCATATATATCTTTCGCCCGATATGCAAGTATGTGGCCTCCAAGAGGCCTAAATTTCACTGCCGATTTACTTGAAACTTTGCTGAGGCGAGCTTAAGAATTAACGTTCTGGATATCCATGACAATTTTTTTTGAAAATCGGTTCAGATTTTAAATATAGCTCCCATAATACACATGTGGACAGAAAAAATACGCGTTGTAAGATTTTTTTGTTTAAACAACGGCCATGGTTTTTTTTTTTTTATTTTATGTTTTTTTATTGAATATTTCGGAATTATTTTATTAAACAACACTGGAAAAAAATATTGTCGTTGAGGTCAAAGATTTCAGTGGTTCTTTAAAATTACGATACAAATTTTGCTTAGCATAGAAGACGCATTTCTCTAAAAAAAAAAGTTATTTTCCTCTGTCCAAAAGTCGCCATAAAAACTTTTCACATGAAGTCGAATTGTCCTTATTATTAAGTGATTTTAACTTAAAAGTGGCGTATTCTTAACATGAAAGAAAAAATTTAATAGGCTAAGGTCAACTTGACTTTTAATAATTCAGAAAAATTCTTTAAATTTAATGAAATTGTCTTTTTAAATTTGTGTCTTTTTTGCATCTTGGCACTACAAAGCAAAAAATCGTTCAAATATAGACATGTTTTTCAAAACTTTATTTATAAAAGAAGCTTTTTTACTTCAAACATAAGCATAATTTCTACTGGAAGTCGAATCCTAATTGGAAAAAACAAAGTTGCGTTAACCGTTTTTAAGGACTTTGATAGCATATGAAGAAAAAAAAAGCTGCAGAAATCTGCGAAAAAATTAAAATTATGCTTCTTAGAAAGCAAGTACACAAAACACCTTAAATTTAAAGAGAATTGCTGTCTTAGAAAGTATCCTTACTTGTATTCTCCGGCCTTCTTTGGCTCGGAAATCATACCAATTTTTTTAAAGTAAAGAACCAAAATTCCTTTGCGAACGAGTCAGTATGACTTGTACCCACTCACAAACAAGTGCGATATTTTGAAGAATGGAATATATATGTTTTTAACCTTTTTTGCCCTTTCTTGATTTAAACGTTCTTTATATGATGGTGCCGTGTCGCTTTTGGTAACATGTAGAATCTACAAGGGAAAATGTTTGCCTTCAAAGCGGCCTAAACAAGTTTTTTCCTTTTTCATAATAAGTCGAATTTTACTTGCACACCAGATTCGCAGAAACGATTGGAGAACAGTCATCGGCATCTTCACACACACAACACATACCATTACAAACATTTTTATCTGATTCCAATCACCGAAATTAATTGATCAATTAATTTTTATAATTGAAAGTGTCTTAAAATCACAGAAATGCATAGTATCAATTTAAAAAATTAATTGAAGGTCAATTAAGAAACTTTAATTGATACCAATTAAAAAATAATGATACATTAATTTTTGTGATTTATTTTTTTTTTTCAATTAAAAAATTGTTGAAAACAATTAAATTTTTAATTGAATTTATTTTTAAAACTCAATTAAAATTATTAATTGGAAAAATGTTTAGTGAAATTTTTTTCTAGTGCAGCTGCCCGGATCATCACTTAAGATGATGGCCTCAAATTCTCCTACGGGCCTTTTGGGAGGGCGGGATTAAACGCAATTGGCAAATTTTTTTCTTCGTTGGAAATACGATTGTTCCGTAATTCAGGGGGTCAGAAATAGGCTACAGATTACTTAAATTCTTTACTTTACTTAAATTTTTTTTTAAAGAAAATGACTTTTCTGGCCTATTTTGCCGACTTCGAATATCCGAAGACGGTGGGAAAGGGCGGATAAATTAGTAATTCATATTTAATATAATTTTTAAAATTATTTAAAATATTTTCTTTTGAACAAAGCTTAAAAACGATTCTACATTTTGTTGCATATTTTGTTATTTGTTACTATTATATAACTATAAACAATTATTTCGAATTTTATTTGTTTTTTCTTTTTGTTTTATGCAAACTATCATTTTTCTGTAGATTGTTTAATCATGTCTGTCCCTGTGTAGTAGGTTTAGAAATTTTTCTCTCTAAAAATGTATAAAACGTATATAAAAAAAAATCCATATATACATACGTAACATACATCTACATATGTATTTCAAGCAATTTTTGTATATAAAAATAATTCTTTTAAACATTATATATTATAAGAGTATATAATTATATGTGTTAATTTCCATTTTTACATTTACACTTATCTCAATATATATTAAAATAAATTTTATTATTAATAATAATCAGAATTTAATTTGATTGTGTTTTTTAATTTTTAATTTTATTTTCTTTTCTCTACTTTGAACATTTTCTTTTTGCATGATGACACCACCACCATACCAACCAAAATATCAACCACCACCAAAATATATCAAAAACTTTACGAACTCGCCAAATGTCAACCAAATCAAAAAAAAATATATATTATCTGTCTATCTCAAATCATCATCAAATATTTCGAAAAATCAAATCAACCACAATCAACTGCTTGGTCGCTGCCAAACGCATGCCACAAATCTAACTCGAATCAAACCAAAACAAAAAAATTAATAATAATAATCAACAAATTAACTAAATAAATTGTTAAAATCCTGCTATCACCTACTTTATGATATATTACCAATCAAAAAAAAAAAAAAAAAAAAAAAAAAAAAACAATCAAATCATATAATTTGTGTGCCGTTTGCGTGTGTATATATCAAAAAATCACTATACTACTACCAACTGCCTATGCCCTGCTGCCTCCTATATCTGCCTGATCTGACTTGCCTGCCTTAATCAAAACGAAAACCAAAAGTACCGACCATATATGTATGAAATGAATCCACCCCCGCCCCCTCGACACAAATAGGTGCGTTCAACGATTCTATAGAGTGACAATCGGCTTTGTTAAATCTGGCAGACATTTTCCCAGGAATGTACCATCACGCTTCAACCTTTTCATTCGGAGGAGTTTTGCTTTATCAATAAAAAAAGAAAAACAAAAAAAAAAAAAATAAACAAGAAAAACATCCACTAGAATCAAACATACAAATAGGATATCAAAACTTCACTATTGAATTGTTCCTTCTTAAAAAAAAAAAAAACAAAAAACTCTTACAAATTTTTTTATTGACAACATGAATTCCATCTCATGTCTTACTTTATTATAAAAAAAGGAAAAAAAACACTTGAAAAATCTTATTATTAAGGGTCATTAGAAAAAATTTCCGGTTACAGGCAACGGTTACGATAGCGCTGTAATTGTTTAATTCATATGTTAATCCTAACCTTCAATACATTTTTATAAATTAGTTTTAATGAATCTATAATATTTCTTTAAGTGATATAACTTAGATTTTGTGCATTCTTTAGCTTCATTATCTGACCTATAAACATTAGCATATGCGGGCTGATATGAAGAGTCACGGTGCGCATGCTGGAAGGCAAAAATTGCCACCAGTCCACATTGAATTGACTGCCGTTTGGGATTTTGGATGAAATAATGGAACCACTCTCGTGACATGATATGGTGTACATAATATGCAGTCTAAATATCTTTAAACGAGATCTCTCTTCTTTT
>PGFW01043642.1:14433-30832 GCA_003123925.1 Haematobia irritans | reverse complement strand
CATCACCTACTTCTACAAATTCTCTAGAAATTAATATTTGAATCGGTTAATGCCCTGGCGATTAAAGCACAATGTTTAGCTAAAACAAATTAATGGAAACATTGTAGAATCAGAACCAATTTTGAGGCAACTTCCAAACAGTGTTATTTATGATTATCGATCGATAGATGTGTATTACAGTATGGAAAATTTGAGTCATTTTATCAATTTTCGCGCTTAGCAGTGGCGATTTATGAAGGAAAAATGTGGTTAATTTTAAACCATTTTGCCTAAAATCAGGAAAAACATATATATGAGAAGCTTATTCAATACGAGTTCAAAATATTACTGATGTTTGTTAATTCTACCCCTGTGAAAAATTTCCCGTGAAATCGATTAACTAACTTTGACCTCTGCGAGAATTTTTATATCTATAAAAATTTGTCATAAACTTTATTTCTATAATGTCAATCTACAAAATTTTGTCAAAATTTTATTTCTTATACAAAATTTTTTAACAATTTTTATAAAAATTTGTCAAAATTTTATTTCTTTAGCCAAATTTTGACAAAAACATTTATTCTATAGAAAATTTTTGTCAAAATTTATTTCTATAGAGAAATTTTGTCAACATTTTATTTTCTATAGAAAATTTTATCAACATTCTATTTTTGCAGATAGATAAAATTTTATTTACATTTTTATTTCTATAGAAAATTTTGTCAAATTTATTTCTATGGAAAATTTGTAAAAGTTTTATTTTCTATATTGAAAAATTTGTCAAAATTTTAATTTCTTATAGATTTTTTTTGTAAAAATTTTTTCTATAAAATTTTTGTCAAAATTTCTTATTTCTATAGAAAATTGTTAGAATTTTAAAATCTATAAAAAAATTTTCAAATTTTTATTTTCTATAGAAAAATTTTGTTAAAATTTTATATCTATAAAAAGTTTTCAAAAATTTTTATTTCTTAGTAAGAAATTTTGACAAAAATTTATTCTCTATAGAAAATTTTATCAAAATTTTATTTCTTATAGCAACATGTTTGTCAAAATATTTTATTTTTATAGAACATGTTGTCAAAATTTTATTTCTATAGAAAATTTGATCAACATTTTATTTCTATACATACTTTGCTCGATAATTTTATTTGCTATTTAGAAAATTTTTTCAAAATTTATTTCTATGAAAATTTGTTCTCAAAATTTTTATTCTATAGAAAATTTTCCCAAATTTTATTTCTCAAAAGAAAATGTTCGTCAAAATTTTATTTCTAAAGAAAATTTTGTCAAAATTTTTAGTTTCTATAGAAATTTTGTCAAAATTTATTTCTATAGAAAATTATTTGTCAAAATTTTTATTTCTATAGAATTTTTGTCAAAATTTTTATTTTTATAGAAATTTTTGTCAAGATTTCATTTTTATAGAAAATTTGCTCAAAATTTATTTTTATAGAAATTTTGTCAAAACTTGTATATTCTATAGAACAATTTTGTCAAAAATTGTATTTCTATAGAAAATTTGTCAAATTGTATTTCTATAGCAATTTGTCAAAATTTTATTATCTATAGAAAATTTTGTTTCAAAAATTTTATTTTCTATAGAAAATTTTGTTAGAATTTCTATATTTATAAAAAAATTTTTCAAAATTTGATTTCTATAGAACAATTTCTGCTTAAAAATTTAATATCTATAAAAAAATTTATTTAAAAATGTTACTTCTTTTTTAGAAAGTTTTGACAAAAATTTATTTTACTTATAGAAAATTTTATTTTCTATTATAAAAATATTGTCAAATTATATTTCGTATAGGAAAATTCTGTCAAAAAATTTTGCTCAAAAATAATATAAAGGAAATATTACTACTAATACTTACTTAGAATATTTTGTCCAATTTATTTCTATGGAAAAATATGTAAAGTTTTATTTCTATTGAACAATTTTGTCAAAATTTATTTCTTATTAGATTTTTTTTGTTAAAATTTTTCTTAAGAAAATTTTGTCAAATTTATTTCTGTATAGAAAATTTTGTTTAGAATTTTTAAATCTATAAAAAAAAATTTTTCAAAATTTTATTTCTATAGAAAATTTTGTTAAATTTTATATCTATAAAAAAAGTTTTTTCAAATTTTATTTCTTAGAAAAATTTTGGATCAAAATTTATTTCTATAGAAAATTTTTATCAAACTTTTATTTCTATCAGAACAATGTTGTTCAAAAATTTTATTTTTTATAGAACATGTTTGTCAAAATTTTATTTCTATAGAAAATTTTGTCAACATTTTATTTCTATACATACTTTTGTCGAAATTTTATTTCTATAGAAAACTTTTTTTCAAAATTTATATTTCATAGAAAATTTGTCAAAATTTTATTTCTATAGAATGTAACATTTTGTATTTCTAAAAATTTCGTAGAAAATTTTATTTTAAACGAAAAATGTTTGTCAAAAATTTTATATCTATAAGAAAATTTGATCAAAATTTTATTTCTATAGGAAAATTTTTGTCAAAATTTTATTTCTATTAGAAAATTTGTCAAAATTTTTATTTCTATAGAAATTTGTCAAAATTATTTTCGATAGAAAAGTTGTTGTCAAAATTATAATCTTATAGGAAAATTTTGTCAAGATTTTATTTTAGTAGAAAATATTTGTTTCAAGATTGTATTTTGATCAAAAGTTTTGTCAAAATTGTATTTCTATAGAAAATTTTGTCCAAAATTTTATTCTAAAGAACGATTTTGACAAAAATTTCTATTTCTATAGGAAAATTTTATTTCTATTAGGAAAAATTTTTTTCAAAACATCTTTTATTTCTATTAGAATTTGTCAAAATTTTATTCTATACAAAAATTGTGTTAAAACTTTATATCTATAAAAAATTTTTTTCAAAAATTTATTTTCTTTAGAAAGTTTTGACAAAAATTTTATTTCATATACGAAAATTTTCAAAAATTTATTTCTATTAGAAAATTTTGTTCAACATTTATCATTTCTTATAGAAAATTTTAATCAACATCTTTATATTCAATAGAAAATTTTTTAAACATTTATTATCATTAGAAAATTTGTGTCCAAATTTATTTCTATGGAAAATATGTAAAAGTTTTATTTTTTTCTTTTTTTTTTTTTTTCTATTGAAATTTTTGTCAAAATTTTATTTCTATAGATTTTTTTTTAGTAAAAATTTTTCTAATAGAAAATTTTTGTTCAGAATTTTAAATCTATCAAAAAAAATTTTCAAAATTATTTCAATTAGAAAATTTTGTTAAAATTTCATTATCTAATAAAAAAAAGTTTTCAAAATTTTATTTCTTTTAGAAACATTTTGGACAAAAATTTTACTTTCTATACGAACAACTTTTATCAACAATTTTAATTTCTCATTAATACATAGTTGGTCAAATTTATAATTTTTATTAGGAACATGTTGCTCCAAAATTTTATTTATATAGAAAATTTTGTCAACATTTTTATTTCTATAAGAAAATGTAGGAAGATGTCAACATATTTATTTTATACATACTATTGTCGAAATTTTATTTTCTATAGAAAATTTTTTTCAAAATTTTTATTTCTATAGAAAAATTTTTCAAATTTTTATTTCTATTAGAAATTTTTTCCCAAAATCTTTTCTTTCTAAAGAAATTTTGTACAAAATTTTATTTGTAACGAAAATTTTGTCAAATTTGTATTTTATACGAAAAATTTTGTCAAAATTTTTATTTATTTGCAATTTTTAGATTATTTCTTGTCGCAAGAAAAATTTTAATTTCTATAATTTTATAGAAATTTTTTTCAAAAATATTTAATTTTATTTCTTGAAATTTTGCGATTTATTAAGAAGTCTTTTTAATTTATTTTATAGAAAAATTTTGTCAAAATTTTATTTTATAGAAAATTTTTCATAAAATTTTATCATTTTCTATAGAATTTTCGTCAAAATTTTATTTTCTATAGAAATTATTTGTCAAAATTTTATTTTCTATAGAAAATTTGTCAACATCTTTCTTCTATAGAAAATTTCTTGTCAAAAATTTATTTCTATAGGATTGCAAATTGTATTTTGTTAATAAATGTGTTCAAAATTTCTATTTCTATATGCAAATTTTGCAATCACATTTATTTTCTATCAGAAAATTTCTAACAAATTTTATTTTCTATCAGAAATACTTTGTCAATATTGTTTTCTATAGATTTTCAAAATTTTTTATAGGAATGCAAAAATTCAAAAATTTCTTATTTTCTTGTATAGAAAATTTGTCAATTTTTTGCTATAGATATTTTGTCCATTTATTTTATTTAAATTTTAAATTATTAAAAAAATTTTCAAAAATTTTATTTCTATAGAAAATTTTGTACAAAATTTATATCCTAAAATTTTGGAAAATGTTATTTCTTAGAAATTTTTGACAAATTTATTTCTATAGAAAATTTTAATTTCATTTATAGAATTTTGTCAAAATTTTATTTCTATAGAAAATTTTGTTCAAAATTTTTTATTTCTAATTACAAATTTTGTTTAAAAATTTATTCTATAAATAATAATTTTTTGTCAAAATATTCTTAGAAAAGTTTTGCAAAGAAATGTATTTCTATAGAAAAATTTTTTCAAAATTTTTTTTTCTATGAAAATTCTTTCAAAATTTTATTTCTATAGAAAAATTTTGTCAAAATTTTATTCTATAGAAATTTGTTCAAAATTTATTTCTATAGAAAATTTGTCAAAATTATATTTTTATGAAATTTGTCAAATTTTATTTTTATAGAAAATTTTGTCAAAATTTTATTTTATAGAAAATTTTGTCAAAAATTTTTTTTCTATAGAAAATTTTGTCAAAATTTTATTTCTATAGAAAATTTTGTCAAAAATTTATTTTCTATAGAAAATTTTGTCAAAATTTATTTCTATAGAAAATTTTGTCAAAATTTATATTTCTATAGAAAATTTTGTCAAAATTTTATTTCTATTAGAAAATTTTTTGTCAAAATTTTATTTCTTATAGAAAATTTTGTCAAAATTTTATTTCTATAGAAAATTTTGTCAAAATTTTATTTCTATAGAAAATTTTGTCAAAATTTATTTCTATAGAAAATTTGTGAAAATTTTATTTCTTAGAAAATTTTATCAAAATTTTATTTCTATTAGAAAATTTTGTCAAAATTTTATTTCTATAGAACAATGTTGCTCAAATTTCTATTTCTATTAGAAGATGTTTGCAAAATTTTATTTCTATAGAAATTATTTGCTACATAAGAAAAATTTTCAAGTTTCTATAGAATTTTTTTTCTTAATTTAATTTTCTATTTAGAAAAAAAATTTTTTGTCAAATCTTTATTTTCTATATTTCTATAGAAAATTTTGTTAAAACTTTATTTTGATCGAAAATTTTGTCAAAATTTTATTTCTACATATATCAGCCTATTTCTACTTCTACCAATCTAGCAAACAGTAAAAAATCAACCATTTTTAGGAGAATTCTACCAACTGTGGCAACCGTGGTTATTATCCCATTTTTGTCCCCCTTTTGGGCGCGATTCAAAAGTGCCAATTATCACGGTAACGAGCAATGGTACAGGGAACCAACGATTTATTCACATTGTTCAAATGCTGGATGGCTGTTATGTTAGCCTCTTGCTGTTTTCTAACTAAATATAAAGCAATCACACTATCAAACATGAATTGCATCACGAATAAATTTATTTCTTAATAGCTACTTATCAACTCTACTTATAATGCCACCAAAACGACAAAATCACCCCTACAAACTACCCAGTGTTCCTCTCATTATCTCTCTCTCTCTCCGGTCCCGTGCAAATGATTGATTGAGCATCGGTTGAAACATTTTTCTCCTATCTTCTAACAATACTAAACCTAATGTTGCAACATGTTCTTGACAATGTCGTCGCTCTTACATCTACGCAGTGGATTTTCGTCGTGACCTTCGTTAGAATGTTTTTTCGATTGATCTGACGATAAATCACCAGCAAGCAATAACAGACATCATAAGTCTAATACACGACAATGGTAACAGTGTTGCCAGTATCTTGTCCCAAATTATAATGTTCGTCCCAAAAATTTCCAATTAAAATACTCCATCAAAAATTTATCGAAGCGTCTTAAAAAACAAATAATAATAAATAACAGAGGACTCCTGCCATGTAGGAAATCTGTAATAATTTAAAAAATTAAAATTTTGTTCAATCAGCAAGCTGCCCTATAAGATTCAAGATTTCGCACCATAATACCGAGAGGACTGGTGATCGTCTCAAATTGCTGAAGGACATTGAAAATGGAGTTGACAAATTTTCTATATAGGAAATACAATTTGGCAAAATTTCTTATGTAGAAATACAATTTGGCAAAATTTTCTATTTATAGAAATAAATGTGACAACATTTTCCATAGAAATCAAAATTTTAGACAAAATTTTCTGTCAGCAATACAATTTTCACAAAATTTTTATATAGAAAATAAAATTTGACAAAATTTTCTACTGGAACAAAAATTTTTGCCAAATTTTTCTATAGAAATAAAATTTTCAAAAAATTTTCTTAGAAATAAAATTTAACAAAATTTCTTAGAAATAAATTTTGACCAAAATTTTTCTGTACAAATAAATTTTCACAACATTTTTTATTAGAAATAAATTTTGACTTAAATTTTCTATAGAAATAAATTCTCGACAAAATTTCTGTTAGCATATAAATTTTTGAAAAAAATTTCATATAAGATAATAAAATTTCGACAAAATTTTTCTATAGAAATAAAATTCTTGACAAAACGTTCTGTATTAGAGAATACATGGCAAAATTTTCTATATAGATAATACAATTTAAACTAATTTTTCTGATAGAACTAAAATTTGTAAAAAATTTTCTTACAGAAATAAAATTATTGACAAAAATGTTTTATTAGAAATTAAATGTTGACAAAATTTTCTATAGAAAATAAAATTTCACAATTTTCATATAGAAATAAAAAATTTCACAAAATTTTCTATAGAAATAAAATTTTTGGACAAAATTTTCTATAAATATAAAATTTTGACAAAATTTTTCTATTAAAATTATAAAATGTTGACGAAATTTATCGATTAGAAATAAAATTTTAACAAAATTTTTTTATTAGAAATACAGTTTTTCACAAAATTTTTTAGAGAAATAAAATTTTCACTAAATTTTTTATAGAAATAAAATTTTACAAAATTCGATCAGAAATTAAAACTTTCATATATAGAAATACTATTTCGGCATTTTTCTATATAGAAATAAAATGTTGACATATACTTTTCCATAGAATTAAAATTTTGACAAAATTTTTATAGAAATATAACTTTTCACAAAATTTTTGTATAGAAAATTAAAAATTTTTACAAAATTTCCTGTAGAAATAAAAATTTTGACAAAATTTTCTATAAAATAAAAGTTTTGACAAAATTTTCTATAGAAATAAAATTTTCACAAAGGTTCCTATAGAAAGAAAATTTTGACAACATTTCCTATACGAAAAAAAAAATTGAGACAAAATTTTTCTATATAGAAATAAATTTTGACAAAATTCAATATAGAAATAATACTTTGCACAAATGTTCTAATAGAAATAAAATATTTCAAAAATTTTCTATAGAAATCATTTGACAACATTTTCTATAGAAAATAAAATTTGTACAAATTTTCTATAAAAATAAATTTTGACAAAATTTTCTATAAAAAATAAAAGTTTGACAAAATCTTCTATAGAAATGAAAAATTTTTGACAAAATTTTCTATATAAATAAAATTTTGACTAAAATTTTCTACTAGAAATAGAATTTTGAATTCAATTTCCTATAGAAATGAATTTTTCACAAAATTCTCTATAGAACATGAATTTTTTGACAAAATGCCTCTAATGAAATGAATTATTTGATACATTCCTCTATAAAAAATAGAATTTTGACCAATTTGTAGAAATAAAATTAGTGACAAAATTCGTAGAAAATAATTTCTGACAAAAATTCAATCTATAGAAATAAAAATTTTTGACAAAAATTTTCTATAGAAGTAAAATTTTACTAAATTTCCTATAGAAATAAAATTTTCACGATTTTACTATAGAAACAAAATTTTGACAAAATTTTCTATAGCAAATAAAATTTGACTAAAATTTTCTATAGAAATAGATTTTTGCCCTAACAATTTTCTATAGAACTATGAATTTTTCAACAAAATTCATATCTATAGAAAATGAGAAATAAAATTTTATAAGAAATAAAAATTTTGCCAATTTTCTTATAGAAGTTTTAAAATGTTCTGTAAAAAATTTTCTATAGAAATAAAATTTTTAACACATTTTCTATAGGAACAAAATGTTGACAGCAACTTTCTGTTAGAAATTACAATTTGTGGCAAAATTTCTATATAGAAAATAAAATTTTGAACAAAATTTTCGCATAGAAAATAAAATTTTGACTAAATTTTCTCATAGAAATAGAATTTTTGACATTACATTCTATAGAAATGAATTTTCACAAATTTTCTCTTAGGTAAATGAAATTTGTTGATAAATTCTCTAATAAAAATAGAATTTTGACCAAAATTATTTATAGAACATAAAATTTTGACAAAATTTCTATTAGCAAATTTGCATTGGTTGGCTAAAATTCTCAGTGTAGAAATAAAATTTTAAACAAAAAATTTTATTTGTTGATATAAAATGTTGAAAAAGTTTCTATAGATATCACCCAGGAAGAGAATATGCCATCACCTTCAACATGTTTTAAAAGAGCAAAATGTTTTTTTGGGTTGGCGACCATGATAACATTGGTTTTCTTCATCCACTGATTATTTTCTCAGGAAATCATGGTAGTTGATATTCGGCAAGCAGGTTATATTTTGACGACGACAAATAACATTTTAGTGACAACATGTTACATGGTCACCATACACAAATTATAACTATTGTTGCTCTTGAAACATGTTTGAGGTGATCATATTTCCTTCTCTGCGTGATAAATTTTGGAAAATTGTCGAATAGAAACTAGAATTTTGAACAAATTTCCTATAGAATAATATTTTGCTTAAAAAAGAATTTAAATCGATTCATCCGAAAAAAAATCCCAAATTATATGGAAATTCCCCACAATCCCCTAGTCCCAACTCAGAAATTTTGATCCCCATTCACAAAAAAAATTCCCAATGTGGAAAATTCCCAATACTGGCAACACTGATTGGTAATGGTGATACTTGGACCACGCTAAAAAAATATTTGAGGTGGACAATCACTGGAGCAATCGCTAACGACAAACAGCCAACTTCATTTGAGTCTATTGCTGAGTTAATGTAATTAACTGAAAACGTTTTATGTGAATTCCACACACGCGTATTGCCATACTGAGGTCTTACGTTACGTTCGCAAGAAAATCAAAGCAGCACAGGAAGTTTATTTCTTGGTTAATTTGGCCATTTTAACTTTTAAAAATAGTTTTACTGATATTTTAATTTTGATATCCTTGTAGCAGTTTTCTTGGTCCATCGAGGTTAGCGTTCATTAAATTTAGTTAAATAGGCTATCAATAAAAGTGTCTATTAAATATTTTCACAAAATTTTTCAATAAAGTCAAATTTAGTTGTGGAAAACTAATAAAAAAATAATTTTACGTAGAATCGGTAAAAATTCAGTAAACATTTGTAGGAATAAAAATAAATCGAATTTAATAAAATTTTTTGTTACTTTAAGTTGAAGTTCAATTTTCAAAAAAAAAAAAACTCTCAAACATCGACACTCTGAAAATTGGACATCGCCCAAAAGTGGACAATTTTTGGGAAACGTTTGGTGTATTATCTGACTAAAAGTAAGCTCTCGTTAGTGGACAAAATTTAAACGACAGTGAGTGAATATTTCTTAGAGGTTGCATTGTAATCCCTATTGAATGTGCTGGTATAACAAGATAATATGCAAATGCTATCTGCTATGTGGTATATGAGATTCATCTTTCAAAACGTTGAATGAAACACGTATGCTTTTGACACATCGAAGTTTTTTCAATTCCATGTAATAGGTACCCATTAGGAAATTCGAATGTAGCCAGATGGAAAAAGAATCTGGAAACCATTTACTGACTTACGAACTTCTTCCTATGGGCCGCTAGATTTGTTGTCATTCAAATCCGATCTGATTTGACAGGGTTTTATATTATATTAATACTTGCCAAGGTAATAGGTACCTATTACTAATTTTCATAACAATTGCAGCGTGCTGGTTCAGCGAATACATAGAGATACTTTCGTACTCCAATACCATTTTAATTTGAACTTCTCATTAAAGAGAACTATATTAGCAAGATTTATGTTTATAAGTTTCAGGGTTAAGAAGTTATGGCCGAACGAAAATGTTGCGATTCCGAAGTTCGGAGCATGGGGGATTATCACATTAAACGTCACATCTCATAAGTGGAAATCTCACAAATGTGGACCAAATTTAGGCGACCGTGAATGCCTACTTCTGAGTGGTTTCACTTGTACATTTAAATTGACTTCAATGTATTAGGTACCAATTTCCAATGCAGCCAGGATGAAAATCCCATAATTGGGTTAAATATCAACTTCAGAGTCCAGCGGACGAGTTACGGTATGGTCAAACTGGGAAAATATATCATAAAAATCAAAAAATAATACGTCATCAGTGTCAAACCAGCAAACATTTTTAGCTCAAAAACGGTATCCAGATATCTCTAAGTGGTCCAGGAAAATAGTTGGACACTCATTTTGGGCAAATATTTGCCTAGTGTGACCACAGTGATTAACTAAGAATCGACTTCGAATCGGGTCGACCGATTCGTCGAGACATGGATCCACTGATACACGGGGGCTGCCCAAAGCCAGCGTGGTTATAAGGAGGAGAAGAAACCTTAACATGCCTGAAAGATGATGACCATCGTTCGGGGATCCAAACGATGTAATACTTTTGTAATAGGTATTACAGTGATTTTAAAATGGTGGTACAACAAGTCACCATGCAAAGAAATCAAACGTCATCCATTGAGTTGAATATGTGATTTATATTTCAAGCGCTAAGCTGAAAAGACTTATTTTATAAAGATCGCAGTACTTTTAAATTAACTATCACCACAATAGGTACCAATTACGAATTTATAGTGAATTCAACACAAAAGAAGCACGACACCACCTTCAGTGTACATTCGATGGGTTACTGAAGTTGTCACACATTTGGGAAATTATCAACAGTTAAACCCGAAGAATCAACCTGCATATGGGTTCGACAAAACAAGCGTGGTCCTAAGAATTTTCTCAATGCTTTATTTTCATAATAAAAATTTTGTTAAAAATTTTTACATTCTTATAGAAAATTTTGTCAAAAATTTTATTTCTATAGAAAATTTGTTAGAAATTGTTTAATCTTTCTGATAAGGAAAATTTTGTTTAAAGTTTTTTTTATAGGAAATTTTGTCAAAAATTTTTATTTACTAATAAAAAATATTGCTTGAAAAATTTGTATTTCTATAAGAATTTTCTCAAAATTTTATTTCTATAGAAAGAATTTGTCAAAGCTTTATTGTTCTATAGAAAATTTTGTCAAAATTTATTTCATATGAAAATTTTGTTCAAATTTTTACTTTTATATAGAAATCATCAAATTATTCAAAAATATTATTTAGAAGATTTATCAAATTTTTATTTTATAGAAAATTTTGCCTAAAATTTATTTCTGTAGAAAATTTTTTCAAATATATTTCCATAATAGAAAATGTTGTCATATTTATTTGATAGAAAATTTGTGACAAATATTTATTTCTAATAAAAATTTCTAAATTTTATTTCTATAGAAAAATTCTAAGAAAATTTTTGCAAAAATTTTTATTTCACAGAAAATGTTTGTTTCAAAAAGATTGTTAGTTATGTAAAAGAAAATGTTTTGTATAGAAAAATATTATTTCCATAAAAAATTGGTTTCAATTTTAACATATGTAAACGAAATTTTGTCAAAAAATTCGTGATCTATAAGAAATTTTTTAAAATTTTCTTTCTATAAGAATTTTTTTTTTTCAAAAATTTGCGCTTACTTAACGAAAATTGCCAAAATGTTATGCCTACACGACAATTTTGCAAATTTTTCTATAGAATTTTTTCCCAAAATTTTAATTGTATTGAAAATATGTGAAGTACCTCTTAGTTGAAGAGGAATTTCTTTGCAAAATATCAAAACATCAAGAAAATTCTATCAAATCTACCAAATCAGTAAATAAATTTACCTTGTTTGTAGAAATTCTACCGAGTGTGGCAGACCGTATTCCGCCGTAAACCATCCGTAACCCTGTGTCTTATGTCCTATAATACGTGAAGACTCTCCTGTAATGCAACATATTCATCTGCCTTGCTCAGTACCTTACGTGAAAGGCGCTCCCTAAGCAACGTAACCATTGCCTTTGTTCCTTTTTACGTATAGACGGCCCAGTTTTCTAGCATAGCCATTGCAGTTAAATAGTATGTTACGAGCACAGTATCCGTCAGCTTTATAAGCGATTGCCAGTGCTCAACATCTTATGTGGGGGTGCCCCCTTTAAGGTTAAGGTTAGGTGGCAGTCCCCGATGTATCAGGCTCACTTAGACTATTCAGTCCATGTGATACTTACATTGATGAACTTCTCTCCTATGCGGAGTGCTGCTCGATTCCATGTGTAAGCTCAATGACAAGGGACCTCCAATTTTATAAGCTGAGTCCGGACGGCGTTCCACATTGCAGTTGATAAATCACGTAGAGAAGCTCAGAAATGTACGCAGCATGTACTGAAGTGGGATTAATCCACCACTCGAAAAACTTTTTTGGTGTTGTCGAAGCAGGAATCGAACCCACGACCTTGTGTTATGCAGGGCGGGCATGGGTAACCATTGCCCAAGGTTTGCCTTCCTTATGGCCCCCCATTAAGCGCCGTAACCATTACCATCTCTCGTGATATCCTGCGTGGAGTCGTTCCCATAAGAAGCCCCCGCAACTATTGCCATCTCTCATATCTCTGCTTGAGAAGACGTTTCTTGTAACACGGTCAACCATCGTCATCGCTGTACCTAATCGCTTCGTCTCTGCTAGTTGTGCGTCGTGTCAGAAATCTTCGAACGCAAAATCAGAACAGAACTTGGCGACCAGACGGACTTCGTATGTATCTTCTAGCAGTCTCTCACGCGTCCAAGAAGACCAAACACGAGTGCCAGAAGTTCCACACCGCTATGTTAGTGGATCCGAACCCATGGAGTAGTGTTGTACCTAGGGAACTCCCGCTAGAAGGGAAAGGCAATCCCGATAGACCCCAGTGCTGTACAGACCACTGCGCTAGGCAGAGGCGCGAAATACATTAGACGCGCAATGGTGTGCAGGCCTCTCCGGCCACAGATACTATTGCCCTGAGTTGGGAGAATTCAGATCACCAAAATAATTCTCAACTTTCATATCAAATTACGTGTTTTAAATCCCAAATTGTTATAATTTCAATTGTCTTCTTTTTCTACATTTTGAAAAGCCTAAAATGCGAATTAACAATTCCGAGTCAATTCTTCAACATGATTTTATTACTATACGCATGTGTAGCAATAGCTCATCTGTGTGATTATCAGAGCTAATGGTTTTATCATATGTTGGTAGATCCGCTGATAACACTTCTGACTATAGACAAAGAAGCCTCATCGCGTATTTTTTCAGCATATATATACAGCCAACAATGTCTGGGTAAGAGAAAACTGTGCTGCGTGCAATTTGAAATTATGATGGAAAATATAGGATTCTATGAAATATAAAAGAAACAACTATACACACTGTAAAACTATCTTCTGATATTTCGGAAATTACTCCCGTGAAATATTTTCATGGTCGCCGTTTCCCGGCGTCCCCTTTGTCCTGGCAAGTCTCCTTCCTCTGAATATTCAACGTAATTTCCACTAGTAACAAGCTCCAATATCAAGCCGATTTCAGTAATCTTTACCAGATTGTCGTACCTTCTGAGATAACATGAGTAGACTTTCTAGGGGTTCTAACATATAATAGCTTTCTGTCTATATCAAGAGAGTAAATGAATGTTCGAAGCTCGTTCACAACTAATAAAGGTTTAAGCCTTGACTTACATAAATTTTAGATATCGTGCCGAAAGAAAATGAAGAGCGGAAAGTTTCCGAGGAGTTGACACTGGGAAGCCTATTCTTGGCCATTACCCTCAACGATCTCCTTTCTCTGAAACTGCATTTCGCTGATCGCTGCACGAAATATAGTGTGGGAAGTATTCGAATATAGTTTTTTGGAGCATTACGTTCACTAATTTCACGACTTAAAAATAAAGGAATATATATTTTTAGAACGTCGCTGACGCCGAGCTTTTATTAACACGTCCGTTCCCTGCTTGATCAAGCCAAAGAGGAGGATACGACATGGCTCTATCTATTCAAGGCTTTCTTGAATATTGCAGCAGATTATAATGTATGTAAAAACCTAAAATCAATCATTTAGACAATGAAATGTATCAAATCAATTCTGGAGACATTAATAATTTATATCGCAAATTAAAGTAGAAATATAATATCTCCGATACAACAAATAAGTAAAAAAATCGCCAAACGAAATAGACGTAAAAACTTATACTAAAGACCAAAATCCATAAATGACTTTGGGGCATTTTTTTCTATCCACAAACTTATGAATGAAATACTGAGATGTGAAGTTCTTCGCAGCAAAGATCTCCAAACTTGATTGAGCAAACATTTGACGACCATCTTCTCAGATAACCAATGATGCGATATACCATCAACTATAATTTATAGCCAAATGCGCAATATCTAATCATAAAATGCACCCAATGGAGTTGAATTCAGAAACATTCAAGTTAGATGTAATGTTCAATCTTCGTCGCACTCTCCGTCGTCATTTATCTCAACTGAACCAGACACTTGTGTATTGTACCAATTAATACGCGGCGCCTGTCGCAACTTCTGTGACCACTAACATTAACACTTTTCACAATATTTGTATGTTAAGTCGTGTCTCGGAAAAGGACACAACAACTATCCAAGAACTCAATAATGATGTGAGCAATAGTGATAGTATAGTCTGGTTGCTTTCACAGATGCTTTATGCACATTTTGCCCATTTATAGGGAAAACTTAAAATATCTTTTAGTGATTACATAAGAAACGAGGTGGGAACTTATGAGAATGGAGAATAGCTGAGAAATTTAATTTTTGATAGGTTGATACGGTCAAAAATTTGGTCAAGGGAAAACCGTGCTAATCGCCTGAATCGTTTATTTAAAAAATATTCAAATAAATTCTTTTTCAAGTTTCAATTAGTCATAAAATTCAGGAAAAATATCAGTTAGGCTTCGCTTTTTCCAAAAATCCGAATTGCCGGCCTCACGCGCTTGACACTGCATCAGATTTGTAGCAGCCAACCCTTGTCCCACGCTTCTCTCGCCCAGAAAAGCTTAGTTTGACTTGAACTGCCTGCTCGTCCTTAGCAGTTTTTTTGGGCTTGTCTTTAGTTCCGCTTGACAATAGCGTAGTAATTTCTCAATTGGGTGCGACTCTGGCGTTGTGGAGGTCTGTCCTTGGAACCACACCTGCACGTTGTGCGCGAACCAACTCCATGCCTTTTACCATAAGCAAGATGCCAAAAATCGGCGGCCAAAGCAGTACGGAACAAACCCGTGTTTCTTTCAGGAAAGGCACAGAACGTTAATTCAAACACTCTTCACGTAAATTCATGTTGACAGTCGCGAGCTATGAAAAATCTGCTTTCAAGTCCACAGGTACAGATCTGCCAAACCAGATATTGCGAACGCTCAATCGGGGTTGTCTATTTCTTTATTCGTCAAGTTTGCTTCAATCAGATTTTAATCCATCTAATACTTGCTAATAATAGAACCCATCTTATGAATCCCAAAAAAAACGATGGCCATATTTTTTCAGGCCACTTTTAACTTGAAGAGTCCTCGCACAATTAAGAATGTTCCTTGAATGCCTTGTGTACCAAGAGCCCCTCTTTGGAATCGATTCTTCGGGCTTAACTGTTGTGATTGTAGCAACATAGAAATGCGTCCAATGAACACGCTGAATGTGACAACCCGGTGAAATGGCATCGTGCTTCTATGCTTCTTGGGTTTTCTCATAAATTAGTAATTGGTACCTATTATAAACTGGCTACCGATGGATTCCAAGACACTTCAGTAGGTTAAAAATTAATCTACATTCACTTCAATGGAGGACATTGCAGTTCTTTGGCACAGTGGCTTGGTGTACCAATAATTCAAAATTCGTAATAGGTCCCGTAATACCTATTACGAATTTAAATATTTTGGAACTATTGAAAGGTATTACATCTGTGGATCCTCGCCAAACGCTGGCTATCGTTTATCAAGACAGATGGCACATTCTTCTCT